>VYZP01052543.1:0-28082 GCA_013400635.1 Hypocryptadius cinnamomeus
TTGGGGACAGGGATCAGTGGTGGCCTTGGCAAGGCTGGGGAATAGAGGGATTTGGGTGATCTTTGAGGGCTTTCCCAACCTCCACAATTCTGTGATTCTGTGACTGCAGGATGCTCACATATCCCAGTATCCTGTCCAGGGGGATGTCAGAAATCCCAAGGGGATGGAAGGCACACATGGCTCTGCAGGTGTTCCCTCAAGTTGTGAGTCCCAGCGATTCCCTGCTACCTGAGCAATAAACGAACATCCAACCCAAACTCCTTCATGTGCAGGGAGAACCCTGAGGGACTCCCTGTGCCCTGCCAGGGCTGCACAGAGCTGTTGTATCCCACCACCAATCCAAATCCCATTTTCCCTTCTGTGGCCAGGAGCAGGAGCTGTTGGGCTTCATTAGACACAAACACCACAAGGTTTCCTGCCAGTCCCTCACTCCTCAGTGCCCAACAGCCCTGCCACCTCCCCCTCTGCCCCAGCCCAACCCTCCAGAGAT
Organism: Hypocryptadius cinnamomeus; assembly: GCA_013400635.1. Taxonomy (NCBI): domain Eukaryota; kingdom Metazoa; phylum Chordata; class Aves; order Passeriformes; family Zosteropidae; genus Hypocryptadius; species Hypocryptadius cinnamomeus. The sequence goes on from VYZP01052543.1 coordinate 491, forward strand.
GCCTTCAGACCCACTGAAGGTTCAGTTTTCACTCAGTGACTAATTTCTAATTAGCAAGGACTGTTATTGTTTCCAGAGTTCAAACTTGATTTACCTCCAACAGCCTTTTTCTGTGCCAGGTAAAGTAAAAAGCCCGTGGGAATTCTGAATGACAGCAACAGTGAGATACTGAACTGATTCCCTGAGCTGGGAATCTCCCCCTTGCTGCTCCCAACTGTGTGAACATCCCTGTTGTGTTGCTAAACGTGGCATTAAAAACTACTTACAGGTGAAACTTGCCTTAAAAATCAGTAACCAGGGTCTGCTCCCAGCATTGAGAGAGAGCTCAAGGCCCAAGAGCCAGGGTGAGCAAGGACCTGGCTTCGTCCCCTTCCTGCAGCCCCATCTCCATGAGGACATCTGGAACTGTCCATCCCATGGGCAGGGACACCTTCCACTGTCCCAGGCTGCTCCAAGCCCCAATGTCCAGCCTGGCCTTGGGCACTGCCAGGGATCCAGGGGCAGCCCCAGCTGCTCTGGGCACCCTGTGCCAGGGCCTGCCCACCCAAACAGGGAACAATTCCTAATTCCCAATCTCCCATCCATCCCTGCCCTCTGGCAGTGGGAAGCCATTCCCTGGGCCATCCTTTGTCCCCAGTCCCTCTCCATCTTTCCTGCAGGCTACCTTCAGGTACTGTAATCCTTTGATTCTCCCAGGGAATAAAGTTTTGCTTTAGCTGTGTGTCCAGTCCCTTTTCATGTGTCATTTTTCCAGAAACTTGTGAATCATAGTTTGGGAATAGGGTTTTCCAGCATATAAATACAATGCATGCTCCCATTTTAGACAGCACTAGAAGTGCCTGAAAGTTTTGATATTATTTTTAGCACAAATATTTTTGAAAGTCTTCCCAAGCTAAACCTGGTGTGTCACTGGTACTTAGGGAAACCACATTTTTTTGCCTGTTGTGAAAAATAAGAAGTTTGTAGTATATGAAAGTGTTTTCTTGCTCAAACACCAGAACCCTGTCACCAAGGGTGAGTCTCTCCTGGTTCCCTGCCAGGCAAGCACTGTGTATTCCCTGGGATCTTAAAAATCCCCCTTCCTGCGTGGGTGCAGAAGTGGGAAGGATGATCCTTGTTGTTCCTTCCCTGCTGCACTTGCTAACATTGACTGGGTTTGCCATTTTGGGAACTCTTCACTTGAGGGATGAACTCAGTGCAGATGGTTCCTCCTTGCTGGGCACCAGCTGGGCACTGGGAATGGGCAAGCTCTGCCCTCTTGGGATAAAGGTGTCCCTGCCCATGGCAGGGGTGGGACAAGGTGAGCTTTAAGGTCCCTTCAACCCAAACCATTCCATGATTCTGTGACCCTGCAAAGGCTGTTCCAACCCCTTTGGCTGGAAGTCACAAAGCACCACCTGCAATTCCCCAAGGGAAATAATTAGCCCTGAGTTCAGGTGAAAGGTGGGGACAACTGCCCAGGGGTCACTGGTTTGGGCTTTGCAGCATTGCCAAGTGACCTTGGGAAATTCTTTCCTCAAAAAGATGTGTGAAAGGGAGGAGATTGTGTGGAAGCAGCAACAAAAAAAGGCACTGAGAATGAGAGAAAGGAAACACTGACTTATGAACAGCTGGAAAATATGGAATGATGGAAATCCCCTCACTCAGGCCACACACTCACAGTGTTTGCCCATGGCACAGGGGGAAAGGGCCATAAATAAGGAAATGAGGGAAAAAAAAACCAGATTTAAAGAAACACAGGAGATGGGCATGGGAGAAACACAATCTAGTAACACAATCCACAGCAGTTTTGGAAATAAGAATGGATCTGTGGTACCTACAAACATGGCACAGCAGAGACCATTCTGCCCTGGTATTTATCACTTTATCAATTTATAACCAGTTTTTCCCTGCTATTTATCAACTCCAGGAGTAGCGTAACCCTCACCATAGGAATTCATTCCTCTCCCTCCCATTTTTGCTGGAGAAGAATCTGCTCTCCAACTTGCCAAGGAGTGAACTGAGCCCTCTGTGTACAGCAGGACACTTCAGCCCCTGGGTTTTGCCCACCCCCCCAGCTCCCACAGGCAGGACTGAGCAAGGACCCAGAAGGATTTCTCCTTCCAGTGTTCCTGCACCAAACTCCTTCTGCATCAGCTCAGCCGAAATAGGGCCTTTCCTTCACCACAGCTGTCCCAGGTCACCTGGTGAGGAAAGAAGTGCCCTGGTGTGCCAGCAGAGCTCAGAGAATTATGGAATCACTCAGGCTGGAAAAGCCCTCTGAGATCCTCGAGTCCAGCTGTCTCCAGCACCGCCAAGGCCACCCACTCACCCAAGTGCCACATCCCCACAGCTGTTAAATCCCCCCAGGAATGGGGACTCCACCATCTGGGCAGCCTGTTCCAAAGCCTGAGCACCCTTTTCCTGAAGGAATTTTCCCCAATATCCAATCTAAACCTCCCCCAGAATCCTCGTGCTGCACATCCCACCCCCTCCTCCAGCAGGAGCGTTTTCCCAGCTCTGGCGTGGGCACGGAGCCTCCTGCCCACCCCTGCTCTGCTCCTTCCAGAGCAGGCTCTGCCCTTCCCAGAGCCTCCCCCCAGCACTCCTCTGCTCTGTCACGTTCTTGTGTTTATTTCCAGGGGGTTACTGCTGCAGCCTCACCTGGAATGCTGAAAACACAGGAGCCCAAAAAACTCCACTGAGAAACTGCCCCAGGGTCTGGCTCACCACACACAGGTGAATGCCAGCCCTGCTGAGGGATTTCAGGAGCCCTAGAACATTCCAAGAGGCTGCCAAGAGTGTGAAAGGATGGGGTGACTGCCCAGAGGAGGGAGCACCAGGATTCCCTGGGCAATGGCACAGGGCAGGGGAGGCGGGGGGGATGTGCCTCTGCCCTTGGGCAGGGGTAAGAGCAGGAGCTGTGACATCAATTCCCATCCCACTTCTGAATTACAGAATCCCAGAACAGTTTGGGTTGGGAGGGGATGCAAAGCTCATCCAGCTCCCCTGCCACAATCAGGGACACCTTCCACTGTCCCAGGCTGCTCCAAGCCCTGTCCAGCCTGGCCTTGGACACTTCCAGGGATCCAGGGGCAGCCACAGCTGCTCTGGGCACCCTGTGCCAGGGCCTGCCCACCCTCCCAGGGAACAATTCCTTCCCAATCTCCCATCCATCCCTGCCCCCTGGCAGTGGGAAGCCATTCCCTGTGACCTGTCACAGAATCATTAAATACTTTAGGTTGGAAAGGATCTTAAAGCTCATCTTGTTCCAACCCCTGCCATGGGCAGGGACAGCTTCCACTGGACCATGGACACCACCCAGAGCTGAGGAGCAGCCACGGCTCCTGCGCTCACTCCGGAGGATGAGGCAGGAGCAGCAGGAATGGCCTAAATACTGCTGGCTGCTCTGAGCCCCTGCTGGAATGTTTAATTCCTGCTGTTATGTAAGTACTGTTTTCTGGGTTCCTTGGCTGGCAATGATTATCACAGATTACATCTGCAAAACAACAACAGCAAACGTGCTGTGGTACCTGGAATCAGGGGAGAGCAGCACCACGGCGAGGAGGGGAGCTCAGTCCTGGGGTTACTCCATCCCCACATGCAAGTGGAGTGGAAAACAGCAGCAAGGGAATTAAAAACAGATTAGAAAAATAACAAGGTGGGGGAGGGAGGGGAGGGAAGTGGTTCCTGGCTTGTGAAATAGAAAAATCCAAAGATTCCTCCCATCCTCCTTGTGTTTACACCACCAGGCAGCAGCCAGGAGAAGGGAGCAGTTGGAGGCTGTGTAGATAAGAGAACCCCTGCTGTGTAGATAATCCAACCCTGGTTTGGGGTGGAAAGGAACCTTAAAGCCCATCCAGTGCCACCCCCAGCCATGCCCAGGGACACCTTCCACTATCCCAGGCTGCTCCAAGCTCCATCCAGCCTGGCCTTGGACACTGCCAGGGATCCAGGGGCAGCCACAGCTGCTCTGGGCACCCTGTGCCAGGGCCTGCCCACCCTCCCAGGGAACAATTCCTTCCCAATCTCCCATCCATCCCTGCCCCCTGGCAGTGGGAAGCCATTCCCTGTGACCTGTCACAGAATCATTAAATACTTTAGGTTGGAAAGGATCTTAAAGCTCATCTTGTTCCAACCCCTGCCATGGGCAGGGACAGCTTCCACTGGACCATGGACACCACCCAGAGCTGAGGAGCAGCCACGGCTCCTGCGCTCACTCCGGAGGATGAGGCAGGAGCAGCAGGAATGGCCTAAATACTGCTGGCTGCTCTGAGCCCCTGCTGGAATGTTTAATTCCTGCTGTTATGTAAGTACTGTTTTCTGGGTTCCTTGGCTGGCAATGATTATCACAGATTACATCTGCAAAACAACAACAGCAAACGTGCTGTGGTACCTGGGATCAGGGGAGAGCAGCACCACGGCGAGGAGGGGAGCTCAGTCCTGGGGTTACTCCATCCCCACATGCAAGTGGAGTGGAAAACAGCAGCAAGGGAATTAAAAACAGATTAGAAAAATAACAAGGTGGGGGAGGGAAGTGGTTCCTGGCTTGTGAAATAGAAAAATCCAAAGATTCCTCCCATCCTCCTTGTGTTTGCACCACCAGGCAGCAGCCAGGAGAAGGGAGCAGTTGGAGGCTGTGTAGATAAGAGAACCCTACATTGGTTTGGGGTGGAAAGGAACCTTAAAGCCCATCCAGTGCCACCCCCAGCCATGGGCAGGGACACCTTCCACTATCCCAGGCTGCTCCAAGCTCCATCCAGCCTGGCCTTGGACACTGCCAGGGATCCAGGGGCAGCCACAGCTGCTCTGGGCACCCTGTGCCAGGGCCTCAGCACACTTACAGGGAACAATTTCTTCCCAGGATCCCACCAGAGCTGTCACTCCAGACCTTTGTCCAAAGTCCCTCTCCCTGGCACAGGTTCCCATGGATCCAGCCTGTCCAGATCCCTCTGCAAACCGTTCCTGCCCTCCAGCATCCCTGTGGCTGTGGCAGGAGGAGCTGCAGCTCACGGGGGTGGCTGAGATGGAGCAACCCACCCCATCCATCAGGAGACTGGGGAGCCAGAGCATCCTGTCAACTGCAGGAGGGAACACCAGAGAGAGCAGAAGGCACTGAGAAGAGACAGGAATCGTTAGGAATGGGAAATCCAAGCAAACAAGTCCATCAGCAGCACTGTCAGTTCTATTTCCCACAGCAGCAGCTCCTGGCATAGTTAACAACAGCTGGCTGTCCTGGGAAAATCCAGACTCCAAGGATAAAAAGACAATTAGAAGAGCAAGATGACAGTACTGGCAGCCAGTGCCTCCAGGCACGAGCCCTCCAGCACAGGGAAACAGCTCACAGGGATGGGGAAACTCACAGGGAGGAGGGGAAAAGGGAATGCTGGGAATTCAGAAGAGCTGGGAATGGCTGGACTGTTACAGCCAGACATGAGCTGGGACAACAATGACAGGAATTGTCCCGTCCTGCCACAACCCCAGCAGAGCCACAAGCCAAGGCCACCTGGCCAGGAGCTTCTGTGAGGCCAAGGGGAGCAACAAGGGGATAATTCATGGAATGGGACAGGGAAGGTGCCAGATGCTCTGCAGTGTCACAGGCCCAACTCAAAATGGCTTTTGCAAACAAACCCCTGCCTTGGAAAAAGGACAAAAAAACAGCCAAAATGAGTAGAGCAACACAAGTGACATTATCAGTAGAATGATTAAAGGGAAAGCTGAGGAATAATTAATTATGGCTAGTTTTTAATGCTGCCATAAAGGCTGGAGCTGGGACGCTGAAGGAGAACTCCTTGCTGGCTTGAGCTGCCCCTTGGCTTCCACCCACCCAACTGCACCCCAGCCTTGCAGTGGGACCCCCACAGCTCCAGTGTCCCTCTCCAGAGATGGATTTTCCCTTTCCACTCTCCTGCAACAGGAATTCACTCCAGGACCAGAGCAGAGGGCATCACCAGACCTCTTCTACTCTTCCTCCCTCCTGCTCAGAGCTCCCACCCTCCTGCAGCCCACAGAAAGGCCCCAAAAGCAATCCCTCCCTGTTTTTCAAGAAGAAAACAATGGACCAAGGCAGAAGGAATAACCAGGTAACCCAAGTAATCAACCCCCACTATCCCAGATCACTGACCCACACCACAGGATGCTCGTTTCAAAGTGAATCCTCCCTGGGATGGGGCACACAAGGTCAGCCTAAAACCCCAGGAAATTCCATCTCTTCCCCAGCAAGCAAACTGCAACTGGTATTTTGGAAACAGGATACTGGGACAGGGCACAGGCTCTGGTTCCTCTGGGCACTGATCCTTCACTGTCAGAGCTGTGCTGCATAAGGAGCCCCCAGGTCACATTCCATACACAGCCAGTTACAGCCTGTACCCCAAGGGATGAAATTGTGCCCAAATCTGTTGAGTCTCCCTGGATTTTCTGGCTCCCGGCAGCAAGTGCCACCATTTAATTGGATGTTGTACAAAATATTAATTATTCCTGCTCCATTTAAACCTATGAGCTGATAATTCCCTCCTTTTTCTTGTTATAAGCACTTGTCCCCAACTTTTCCTAGACTCAGACAGTCACAGAATTGTTGAGGTTGGAAAAGACCTTTAAGATCAAGTCTAACCATTCCCCAGCACTGCCAAGGCCACCACTGACCCTGTCCCCAAGTGCCACATCCACACAGACATTAAATCCCTCCAGGGATGGGGATCCACCACTGCCCTGGGCAGCTGTGCCAGGGCTGGAACACCCCTTCCAGGAAGAAATTATCCCAAAATCCTCCCCAGGCCCAGCCTGAGGCCGTTCCCTCTCCTCCTGTCCCTGTTCCCTGGGAGCACAGCCCGGCTGTCCCCTCCTGTCAGGAGTTGTGCAGAGCCACAGGGTTCCCCCTGAGCCTCCTTTTCTCCAGGCTGAGCCCCTTTCCAGCTCCCTCAGCCTCTCCTGGGGCTCCAGCACATTTCCTGTACCACTGCCCATCATCCATGTGGCACCTTCAGCTGTCCTTCTCCCAGATGAAAAATTTACTTTCCATCACCCTCCTTCCCTTGTCAGAGGAGATTTTATTTCTCTGGTTAATCTTGTGCCCGTTTGGTTGTTTGGGTTTTCTTTTCAAGTTCTGCTGAAAACCCTGTGAGTCACTGACAGGGCATCTCCAGGGAAGAGATTCCAGCAGCACACAGAGCAAACCTGCATTCCTTCTTTTCCACTCTGATTATCAATTCCCAGTTCTTCTGCTGCACTGACTCCAGCCTCAGCCGAAGGAACCAGACACCTCTGAGAGTGGCTGGCAGGTGAGTTGTTCTTGGCACAGACACCAGCACTGACCTGTCCAGTGAACTCCTGGATTTCAGCACCATGAACACCAAAATCCCTTTCTGTCAGCCCAGAATCTGCTCCTCATCAGGTGAACACTGGAATCACACACAGCTTTCACCCTCTCTGCTGCTGGGGATCCCTGATCCTGGTTCCAAAAGGAACCCCTGGTTCCAAAAGGATCCCCTGGTGACAAAAGGAGTCACCAACTCCCTCTCCAAGCAGCCCAAGTCCATTTTGGGGAGTTTTCCTACTGCTTAAAATACCAGGAACAGATTTCCACCCTTCCCCGCACACTTTTCCAAAGACCCCCTAATTACAGAGCCAAGAAAAGAATCATATATTCAGCACTCATAAAGTTCCTGGATGTCATGATACTGCTCTGAAATAAAGGATAGTTTTATATCTATTTTTGTATTTATTTAAAGAAATCCACCAGCCACAGTCACCAAATACAGAGGGTGAATACAGAAATCTGATTTTCAGGCCAGGTAACAGCACAGGGCCACAGCCAGTACTGATAAAAGCAGGTGATGAATGAGGACAAATTGAGCTTACTACAACTTTACCAACACTTTGCAATCCCACCTAGAAACAGGAATGCCACGTTTGGCTGAAGCAGAGCTTGGTCTGGGACTGTCCTGTCCTCCTGTCACACTCTACTGTGCTTTAGAGGAATTAAGCACATGTGGTAATTGAGGAGAGAGCTAAGCCAGCAGCTCAGCTCCACTCTCACTTTCTGCCACTAATCTGCCTGCAATCCCTGGGCAGGTTTCTCCCAGGGCAGGTTTCTCCCAGGGCAGGTTTCATCCCCTTCTCCCTGGGAAGCAGGATGAGGACAGGGAGCTCAGGTCACATCTCCCAGTACCAATGTCCCAGGCCACAGCTCGTTACCAAAATACTTCTGACTCCACAGCGGGCAGAGGGGAAACCAGAGCTCCCCCATGCACAGAACAGCATGTTCTCCCCTTGGTGTGGGGACAGGTTTTGCTGTTAAAAACAGACAGGAAAAGCAGTCCTGTGAAATGGCCCCTGTGGGTGCACAGCTCCAGCCAGTAGCTGAGTTAAAAACAGTTAAAAACACTTCCACAGCTGTTCAACTCAGGAGAACTCCTGGGAGAAAGACCCTTTTCATCCACCCCAAAAAGGTGACCCAGCAGTGAAAATATGGGCAGCAATTTGCCAGTCCTCCTACCCACCAAATTTCCCATCAAATCTCAAACACCCTGGCAGCACTGAGGGACCACTGACTCCTGCAGAAACAGTGAATGGAATGCCAGCCCAGGCTCCAGCAGGTCTGGGGGTGATTCAAGGCTGAGCAGTGCAGCTGACACAACAGAAGGATGGGGACATCCAGGGGGGTGGAAAGCTGGAGAAGGCCCAGGAGAACCTCAGAAGGTTCAACAAGTCCAGGTGCCAGGTCCTGCATCCAGGTCAGGGCAATCCCAGCCATGAGCACAGAATGGGAGAGGAACTCCTCGAGAGCAGCCCTGGGGGCAAGGACTTTGGGGTGCTGCTGGGTGAGAGCTGCACCTGCCCCAACCCTGAAACCCCCTCAGCCCTAGGCTGAGCCCCAGTGTGGGCAGCAGGGGAGGGGGGATTCTGCTCCTCTGCCCCACTCAGGTGAGACCCCACCTGCAGAGCTGCCCCAGCCCTGGGGAGCAACATGAGGAGGGACCTGGAACTGCTGGAGAGAGTCCAGAGGAAGCCACGGAGATGCTCCAAGGGCTGGAGCCCCTCTGCTCTGGAGCCAGGCTGGAGAGCTGGGGGTGCTCACCTGGAGAGGAGAAGGCTCCAGGGAGAGCTCAGAGACCCTGCCAGGGCCTAAAGGGGCTCCAGGAGAGCTGGAGAGGGACTGGGGACAAGGGATGGAGGGACAGGACACAGGGAATGGCTTCCCACTGCCAGAGGGCAGGGATGGATGGGAGATTGGGAAGAAAATCTTCCCTGGGAGGGTGGTGAGGCCATGGCTCCTGAAGCAGGCAGGGCAGCAGGCAGTGCCCAAAAGCACAGATGGCCACAAGAATACTCTTTGTGTCCTTTCCCAGAAGGACACACAACATCAGACACAAACCTGCTCCTCTGCCCACCTTACCTGCCCCCTCTGCCACCCTCTCCCCACCTTCTGGCCTCCCAACCCATGGATGATCCTCCTTGAGGGCACAAATCCCTTCAGCTGCTCACCACCCTTTGCACCCACTGGAGCTCACCTGGGCTCTGCAGAGCAGCCCTTGGGGAACACACAGGCTTTGGGGACCCCTCAGGAGGCAACTCAGACAATTCTGCACATGAGCAGCCTTGCAGGACTGGGGACTTCTACAGCAAATCCAGAACCTCCTCCCTTTACTTGTAAATATCCACCCCAGCGCTCACAGGGACACAACATCAGGAATTCTACTTTGATTCAAGCCAAACCCACAGTCACTCTACTATAATTAAAAGATCTCTAATTGGCACAAACCATCAGCCAGGTGAACATTAAGGCATAAAGTAATTCACTGATGTGCTCAGGATTCAGCACCCATTTACAGAGTGTCTTATCCCCTTGATCAGATCAGGAAAGTCTGGAAAAGCAGGAGTCTGTGTGGATTTTCTGTTCCATCAGCTCCGTGGCCTGGATCACAGCTGAGTCAGCAGAGCCTCGGGGCAGCACAGCCACATCCACGGCACTGCCCTCAGCCCAGAGCTCAGCAGGGCCGCAGCCCCAGCACAGCCAGCCTCTGCATTTGCTATTTTTATGGGCAGACACGACCAAAATAGCTGTGCCTGACTCGGGAGGCAGCGTGGCTGGCAGCCCTGTGACCGCTCCACCCTGACCCAGCACTGCCACAGCCCCACAGTCCCAAAGGGAAGGTAAAGAACACACCACCTCTCCAGGAGATCCTTTCCCACATCCACCTGTCCAGGAGATCCTTTCCCACACACCCACCCAGCTGAAGGACTCAACAGCCCCCACTGCCACCTCAATGTAGCCAGGACCAGCACAGTATCCCACCCTAAAAAAGTGTGCCCAGAAACTTCCTCCTTCTCCTGGATCAGCTAGGCTCTCTGTCAGTATTTGAATATTCCAGAGCTGGAATTTTACGGGACAGAAAGTTCACAGCACTTAAAATCACAGAATGGTTTGGGTTGGGACTTTAAACATCACGTAGTCCAACCCCCCTGCCATGGGCAGGGACACCTTCCACTGTCCCAGGCTGCTCCAAGCCCCAATGCCCAGCCTGGCCTTGGGCACTGCCAGGGATCCAGGGGCAGCCACAGCTGCTCTGGACATCCTGTGCCAGGGCCTCCCCACCCAAACAGGGAACAATTCCTGCCCAATATCCCATCCATCCCTGCCTCTGGCAGTGGGAAGCCATTCCCCCTTGTCCTGGCACTCCTGTCCCAAGTCCCTCTCCATCTCTCTTGGAGCTCCTTTAGGCCCTGGAAGGTGCTTTAAGATCTCCCTGGAGAATTCTCTTTTCCATTGCTGAAGTTTGTTTACTGCAGCTTGAAGCTGTGCTTGCCTGTAGAAGAAAACCCAATGTTAATCCCAGAAGAGTTATAGACATTGAAATACAGACTCACAGAATCATTGAAATATTTCTAAAATATTCTGTTTGCCAAGCCTAACTGACCCATTACAGAGCAGAACAATATCACCCTGGGGAGGAGCTGCAGACCAGGCACAGGGCTCTGACAGTTTTACAAAGTGTAGCTGTCCCAAACCTACTCCAACAAACACCAAAACAAAGCTGCAGAAGCAGAGATGCACACAGAAACAGCTCAACTAAATATCTGTGTCACTCATCCACCAAACCTCCCCCAGCTGTGCAACACCACCCGTGTGGTGCTCAGCCCTCTGAGCACAGCATTTACAGCAGTCTCAGCACAAAATCTCCAGGAGAAAGACACCTCATTCTGCCTTCCAGAAGCAGCAACATCAGCTCATCGTTACCGGCTCTTCACAGCTCACAACCATTCCCACGGCTCTAAGGACCTGCTCAGAGCTGCCCAGGCAGCTGAGATGAGGTGCAGCAGGGCTGTGTCCAACCCTTTGGGTCCCTGGGAGACCATCAGCAACCTCCAGCTACGCATGAAACCCTCGCTGGGTGGGTTCTGCACCATTTAACCAGCACAGAAGAGCTGGGTGAGCAGAGCAGCAGGAGCTGGAAGGCTCAGGGTGCCCCGTACCTGACTGGTTGTTCCGCATGCGGATGGCCTTGGCCTTGGCCAGCTCCAGGGCCGTGATCCAGCGCTGCCTCTCCACCTCCGAGTTGGCCTTCAGGTGGTAGGTCCTGCCCCCGTTGGACAGCACGATGTTGCACGAGTCCTCCGTGTCGATGTGGGCTGTGGACAGGTTGATGGTGCCCCGGCACGTGTGGGCCATCTCTGCCTGTGTCCTGCACGGGAACAGAGGGACAAGGAAGGATCAGTGCCACTGTACCTGACCCCAAAACACCTCCAAGGCACTCTCCTGCACAGCACAGACCTGTGGAGACATCCCGAGCTGGCAGCACTCACGTGCAATCCACTGAAGCTGGAAAAGGCCCTCAGACAGAGAAACAAGGACAGGCTCAGGTGTTTAGATGGAGCTTGTTCCCTTGGAGGAGCAACACCCCATCATTCCTTACACATTCACATCCCACCGTGTCCACTGCTTCTGGCTGCTCTAAAAGCAATGTTCCAACTACACAACACTGGCTTTCTCATCTCATTTCCACTGCTGCTTTTCTCCCTTCCCCCAGCTGTCCCACCTACAGAATCCAGCACTTTGTGGCTCTTTATACCCTCTCCCTTCCATCATTGTTTTGTCCAAGTGTGCTCAGACCTTGTATGTCCCAGCCCTGGGGTGGCAGCAGGAGCAGGGCNTGGCAGGTTAATGGTTGATCTCAAAGATCTGAGAGGGTTTTTCCAACCTCAGCAACTCTGTAATTCCACAAGAACATCAGAACAGGGAGGCTTTAGAGGCACAGCCTAGAGCTGCTTTCAGAAAGTGTTGGTGATCAAGTTCACTAGAGGATACTGTCCCTGCCAGGGAAGAATGGGCAGCAATCCAGGGATACCCCCTGCCAACCTGACTCCTGAGGTTGCTTGCTACACAGAAGGAAGCCACTCTGCCGGACCAGGAACTCAAAACTCCAAACCCCAAACATCTCAAGGACATCTCTCACCTGCTCAGCCCTGACACTGCTTTGTGGGACAGATTTATCCCAGGGCCATATCCAAGCCTGACATGAGGACATGAAATCCTCCCGGTGCCTCCTAAAGACCTACAGTTCGTGTCTCTCGGCACCACAGGGTAAGTTCAAATCCAGTGCACAGTGTGGTTACACTTTTCACAGGAGGTGAGTTGGCCCCAAAGGAATCAAGCCTTCATTCCCAAGTCATCCCTTCACGCTGCAGCACATACTGTGCTCCCAGGAGGGATCCCTTCCCACCTTGAGAGTGCTGCTAAAATCATTTTCTCTGCTCCACAAAGCAAAGGTCTCCAAGGTGACTGCACTAAATCAGCTGCAGCCGTTCCAACAGCCTCACTCTCCCACCCAAGGAAACGGAGATGTTGCTCTCCCAGCTCCCTTCCCGCGCCAATCTGCATGGGAAATCAATTCCTATCAATCAGCACCCACACACGAGGCAGGCACCTGACCCAGCCTGGAGCCAACAGCAACCTCCTGTGCCCAGAGATGGGAAAGGAGCAGAGGTGCCCTTCAGAGCCCTCGTGGTTCGCTGGATCTGCTTATTCACCGCTCGCACTGGGCTCTCGTGTAACGCCATCCCGGCAGATCTCCCGGCTCTCCCCTGCCAGGAGCACTGGGAGCACTGCATTTGGAGAGCACCTGGCTGAGAGGGTTAAACCTGGACACGGAGCACCCAGAGGTGGAGGCAGCTGAGCCTCTGGGATATTTTAGCTCTGTGAGGGAGCAAAAACCGCCGGGATTCGCCCTCGGAGCGCCAGAATTAGAGCTGTGCATGGGAGGCTGGGGGGAATGACAGCCTTGGAAGAGTCCTGGCCAGGACACACCAGAGAGAAAAAATATCCCAAAATACCATAGGGAGGACTAAAGCACCCACCCACTCAGCCAGGGGATGGCAAACATCATCATATCAACATCAATATGTCCCTTTTCCCAGCAGCAGGATCCCAAAGCACCAGGACACACTCCATGGAAGCCTTGAGTGATCAGCCCAAGGCAACCCTGCCCAGCCCAGGCACCCAGCTCCAGACAGAGCAGGACAGGAACCACAGACAGATGTCATGGCTTACCCCAAAGTCAGGCTTGTGGCAACACCAGTGCTGTTGTGGATGTGCTAAGATTATCAGAGAGGAGATTCCTTACCCTATATCTAATATCTTTTACCACAATGCCAGCAAGACCCTATCTCAGCTGTCCAACCTCCTCTGGATACAGAGGTCCCAATTCCCACATGGATTTTGTCCAAGCCAGCAAATGTTGCTGCTCTGAATATATGTTTTCCTTTTTTATTTCAACAGAATAATAGGAGTTTCAGACTGGTGAAATTTCTGACATCTCCATCACCCACCTTACCCACCAGCCCAGCACAGCTCTTGTATCACAGCCACTCACAATGACAGGTTTTGCAAAAATCTTGAAAGATTTTCTTTTTAAAATATTATTTATAGTATTTCTCCCTTTTTTTGACTGAAAAAGCTGCTTTAGCTCCTTAACACCACAAATCTAAACACAGAGAGTTTGACAAGACAATTTGCAGCATCAGTTCCTTAAAAGGGCTTCAGTCTAAAACTCCTGGAGTCTGATTTTCAGTGACTTGGATTCTACCGCCTGACAGAGCAGCTACACTTTCATGGCAGTGCCATAAAAGAACAGCAAATTATAATTTAAAGACCTGCTTTCTACTTCTGAAGGGACACTTGAGCTCCAGGAGGCTGCTCAGCATGCCAGTGCTGTGCAAGAAAAAGATGCTCCCAATTTTTAACAACTGTACCAAATCTCCCTGGATATAAACAACAAATCTCCCTGCAAGGGCACACAGGACAGGTTTATCTACAGAGCAAAGAGAAGAAGGTGAAAAAGGAGATAATAAAATAGTTTTTGCCTGCCAGCTCCACAGCTGTGGTTTTGGTGATATCCCAACAGCCAAAGGTTGAGCTCTGGATGCTGGGAAGATGCTGCTTACAGAGAATGTGTAATTAAAATTGTGTGGCTCTGCTGGAAGTGAACAGGACACAGCAAGGAATGAACAAGCCAAGCTCACACTCTGCTCCCAACACTTAACAAGCACAAGGGATGCCTGTGGAATTTCTGTTAAGAATTTTCTTTCTACCTGCAAGGCTCTGCAACCATTCTGGGTAGCCTTGTCCCTCCTAAAACTCAGTTTCCTGTCTGACAGCTCCAACAGCATCAGGCAGAGGAACCCAGCAGGGAACTGAGACCATCCCCATGCCCCAGGCACAGCAGAATTCCAGCCTGAGCATCCAAAGGAGCTCAGGGACCTCCCAGCAGCCCAGCCCTGGGACCAGAGCATTCCTGCAATCCTGGAAGCCCAACAGCTCCCCCAGCTCAGCCAAGCAGGGCAGGAGTGACACCTGGAGGGACAGGTGACATTGTGATATTCTGTCCTGGCTGGGAGCATCCAGCATCATGAGGGGGCCAGAAACACTCAGGGTAGTGAGGGACAGGTCTCCAAACTGGATTATCCACCTGCAACCCAGCAGGGAGCTACACAAACACTGAGCTGAGGGTCCCTCCAAAGCTGGCAAGGCCAGTCTCCAGTATCACCCATGTTCTAAGGCACCTCCACAGGGAAATCCAAATACATTTTAAGTTATATGCTGAAATATGTTCACAGTCTTGTCCTGCAGATTTCCCTGATCATCTCAAAACCACTGCTTTGCTATCAGCCTCAGAAATCAGCACACCTGACTCTACATCAGAGCATCATGGAATGGTTTGGGTTGGAAGGAACCTCAAAGATCATCCAGTGCCACCCCTGCCATGGACAGGGACACCTCCCACTGTCCCAGGCTGCTCCAAGCCCTGTCCAACCTGGCCTTGGGCACTGCCAGGGATCCAGGGGCAGCCACAGCTGCTCTGGGCACCCTGTGCCAGGGCCTGCCCACCCAAACAGGGAACAATTCCTGCCCAATCTCCCATCCATCCCTGCCCTCTGGCAGTGGGAAGCCATTCCCTGGGTCCTGTCCCTCCATCCCTTGTCCCCAGTCCCTCTCCAGCTCTCCTGGAGCCCCTTTAGGCACCTGAAGAGGCTCTGAGCTCTCCCTGGAGCCTTCTCTTCTCCAGGTTGTAAGAAACTGAGCACCCCCAGCTCTCCCAGCCTGTCCATAGGATCTCAAACACTGAATTCCCATCCTATCACTGTTCCCTGGCGTAAATGTAGGTCAGGCTCACACTCAGCCACCTCCTCAGGACAGGCTCAGAGAAGCACAAGGTGAGCAGGAGAGATTCCTAAAGACTCAGGAGGTTTTGCCTTCCTTATCCCAGTGTCTCCTTCACCCTGGGCTTTCACTCCCTGCTGTTACACCACAAATCAGTGAAATTTGGGCACTGAGGGGTTCAGAGGCTGCATCTGAACCCCCAGACCACACACCCCAGGGACTTCACCCCAGCGTTATCCAGGAGCCAGCACAGCTCAGGAGGAGCCAGAACAGCTCATGAGCAGGCTCTGACCCGGCCTTCTCTTGGGAAAGCAGCACCAAGTGCTCCAACAGGGACCTGCTGGGAGCTCTGGAACAAGCAGGAGGCACCAGCAGCCACACCAGACCATTGGCAGGGCACCACTGAGCTCCCTGGACACTGCTCACCCAGTATTTCCTAATTTAAACAGCATTTACAGAAAAATCTCCAGCTGCTGCTGCTGCACAGTCTTGGGGGTGGGGGGGTTTCATTGCCTTATATAATTATTTGTTTTCCAAGGAATTTTGCTGTCCAAGTTTGAGAGGTGAGTGTAGATCCATCAACTGCCTCCCCTGCATGACCAGACAGGTTCTTGCAGGTCCCACCCCTCACCAATCTGTGACACCCTCGCTGCTTCTTACACCACTGCCCTCTCCAGAGTCTGAGATTAAGACCTGTTTTTTTCTACTGTTTATTTTATGGATTAAGTAGAAACCAGTTTATAAAATACATTTCTTCATCATACTGGAAAATACTGTAACATTAAGGGCTCTGCAGCCATAGAGCAATATTTATACCTGTGGCCAACTGGGAAATGCCCTTTGGAGTCAGGTGCAAGGACTGCTCCAGGCAGAGGGAAGGAGAGAAATCAAGGACAGGGAACAAACCAGGAAGAATTGGACAATTCAATAGCTGGGGACAGTATTTTATTTCTTTCCCAAGAGTGGGAGGCAGCGCAAGAGATGCCCCAGCCCCGAGTCCCTGCTGTGCCTGAGCAGCACAGCTCGCTCTTCCCACAGGATGTAGCACAAGCATTTCCATGCAGAATTCAGAGCCTACCACGGCCACCTGGTTAGGCTGAGCTCTCCCATTCCTCACAGCCTTCCCACAGGGAGCAGGGACAGGAGCTGCACTGCCCATTGCTCACTGCCAACAAAAGGCTGTTGTGCCACCATCCCCTCCCGGCATCACCCGCGCTGGACAACAGCTCCCTCATGGCTCAGCTCCCACTTCCAGAGCATCCATGCTCACAGCTGGTGTCTGAATTCCCTGTCACCACCACCCCACACTCCAGCCTTGAAATATTAGGCACAACGAGCCCACCTGCACAAGTGCTCCAAGGCACATTTCCCAATAAACTGAGATTTCCCATGTCATTTGTTCAGTTTTTGGGGGTATAAAGCCAGTGAAATGTCTGTTTCCCTTTTAGGCATGAGAAATCCCAAAAAGCACTTGAATTTGAGCTCACATGCCTGAAGTCAGGGCATGGAACATTGAAATCAAACCTCTTGGGGTTATTACTCTCCCAGGGTTCAAGGAAAAAGGGAGTTTATGACAACTCAATCCCAGAACTCAAATACCCAAGGGGATGCAGGCATGTGGCTCCAGAGGTATTTTCCCACTAAGTTCAGCACACCACAGCTGGTTCAGCAGAGCTCTCACAAACCACAAGCTCCATGTGACAAACAGCCCAGATTTTCCCTTTGTTTCCTCTTTTTGCCTTCCCCAAAACCAAGGAAGCACAAACCAACTCCAAACAAGCACATGGGAAGTGCTGGGCTGAGACTGCTGTAAAAACACACGATTTTTAGATCTATTTAAAGGCCAACTAATCTGCAACTGGCTGCAGTCAGGATGGTCACTGACTGGGAATGATCAGGGCTAAGGGAAAGGCTGCAATCCTGGCTGCAATCCTGGCTGCAATCCTCACCAGCCAGAGGGATGTCTGCAGCTCAGGTACTCACCACCTCCACAGATCATGGGAATATTCCCCACAACCTATCCAGCAGCTTCCCAAGCTGGTTTCCAGGACAAACCCCTGCCCACACTGAGACCAAAGAGCCCAACACCAAAGAGCCCCAGCAACACCACCCAAGCATGGATTTAAGAAAGATTTGGCCATACAGCTCTTCTGTAAGCAAGCAATAAGCACAGCAGTCTGGAATTCACACTCCCTTCTCCACTTTAATTTAGCTGCAATACCCACCCCAGCAAAGGGACAAGGAAGAGCCTGGAAGATCCTTCTGCTCCAGATCGTTCACAAACAGCCCTTGTCTCCCTGTGCTTCACAGAGGGAAAAAAACTCCAGAGGAGCTCAGGACAGGCAATCTATCAGACAAATTCCCTCAGAGCCACAGTGCACGACCTGGCACTGCCTGCTGGGAAGGTTCCATCCCACAAGGATGGGACACTTTGCCAATGCCAGCACTTCCTACTCAGAAGCATCTCCGATGTGAGAGAGTTCCATGAGAACATTCCCTGCTGGGGAAGTGCACAGGTGTAAGACGTGCTCAGGGCAGGAAAACCACCACAGCCAAGCTGAAAGGGCTCTGCAAACAACACCCAGGCTACCACTCACCTCTTTTCCTAAAAAAAATCGAGGTTAAGCTGCTGGGTGGCTGAGGAGCACAGAGAAAGCTCCTCCCAATATACAACATATCCAAGCTGGATGACAAGCACAGGGGCTCATTTCCTGAAAACCTGTGTAAAACCTGCAAAAATGCACTCAGACCTCAAAATGCTTTCCCTGCCAAAATCAGAATCACAGCAAAAGGCACAGTTCCCTTCCCCTCGTTTCTCAATGCTGTTTCTGCAGCACTCCCACTGACAAGACTCCCACCCCAAATACAAAGATACTCTGAAGTCAGCCTATCCTGCTGCACACCTCTGGGATTGCCTTTTATACCACATTTCTGCCTCTCTTGTGTGCATGGTGCAGGTTTTCTGCCAGGACACCTCAGCAGTGGCCAGGAGATAAAGTAAGCCATAGTGCAGGTATCAGCAGATATCAGTAAAGAGACTTTGTGCTGGAGCTTTTATGGGGAAAAAAAAAAAAAAAAGATAAAACTAATGTTAAAAGAATGATTAGTACTAGCAAACACTCCCACTCCTCCCAGTACACCATGCTATCTCCTCTGCACCTCTGGAGAGGCCAGTGTGGCCCTGGCTGATAAGGATATCAGCCCTGCAAACATGGGCACCCAAGAAGCTCCTGGAGGCACTGGTTTGGGGCTTCACCTGCTCCACCGCCCCCCAGCTCTGCAGGGCACAGGCAGCTCCCCGAGCTGGTGTGACCCCAGCTTCACTCCCACCCAACACCACTGCAGCTCCCCAAAAAGGATTTCACTCCTTCCCTTTCTGCAGAGCAGAATTAAAGGAACTTGGTGTGGGAAAAGTATCTCAGTACATGACCAGAAGGAAACGCTCTAAGAGTGTGTCCTTGGTGGCAGCTGGCCTGCAGTTGACCCAGCCTAGAAACCAAACCACCAGCTCAGCAGCTTCAGCAAAGTCCCTGAGCAGGGCTCCGGAGTCAGGCTCTGAGCATGGAGCTGGGAATGGCTCCTAGAGCCAGGCTCCGAGCATGGAGCTGGGAATGGCTNAGGAACTTGGTGTGGGAAAAGTATCTCAGTACATGACCAGAAGGAAACGCTCTAAGAGTGTGTCCTTGGTGGCAGCTGGCCTGCAGTTGACCCAGCCTAGAAACCAAACCGCAGGAGCCAGGCTCTAAGCATGGAGCTGGGAATGGCTGCAGGAGCCAGGCTCCGAGCATGGAGCTGGGAATGGCTGCAGGAGCCAGGCTCTGAGCATGGAGCTGGGAATGGCTGCAGGAGCCAGGATCTGCACATGGAGCTGGGAATGGCTGCAGGAGCCAGGCTCTGAGCATGGAGCTGGGAATGGCTGCAGGAGCCACGCTCTGAGCATGGAGCTGGGAATGGCTGCAGGAGCCAGGATCTGGGCATGGTGCTTCCAAAAACACCAGAGGAAGCCCCCCAGTCACCCCAGTTTTTTTGTTTTCTTTAGTTTCCAAAATGCCAAAGATCCAGAGATGGAAAATCCCATCAAGTCTTTCAGCTGCTGCTGAGTTTATCACATCAGTGATGGAAGGTCTGGTCCAGATCTCATCACCTCCACAGCTAGCAGGATAATCCCAGACCTGGGCCAGGCCTGACTCACAAGCTCGGTGGCTCATTTGTAAGCAAGAAAAAGGAGTGACCACACACAGGGTTCATTTGACAAATGCTCTTTACTGCACAAGAAACAAATGCACTGCAGCAGATGAGAGCCTCAAGCCGTCATTTTTCTCATTACAGCCTCTGCTTTCAAGTTTGTACTGGTGCTTCAGCCCTTGGGAATTGTTAAATGATCAGCATCAAGATCAGCCACAGACAACTCATGTTTATATTCTCTCACCACCACAGCCAAGGACATAATAGCACACAGGGTACACACAGTCAATATTAAAACCCAATTTTTCTTCCTATCCCATCAATTCCTATCTCATTTACAATATTCAGACTGGTTAAAAAATTCTGGTTTTCCAGACTACAGACTTTAGGGATGTATTTGCTTCAAGCACAAGAGTTATCCCAGCTTTCCAAGATTGAGGGTGGGTAGAAAAGCTCACTTCCAAGAATTTTTCCATGCTGCAAGTATCTTTCTTTTCTGCAAGTTACTGTCAATGTTTACATTTTCAGTACCCAATAAATTTCCCTCAGAAACAGCACATGAGATACAGTCTGTGACCTCAAACATCACTCTAAAATCATCACACTCCTGACTTCTTGCCAGCTTTCAAAAAACGCTCAGTTCTAGCCCAGGATCTCTGTGTGGATGAGATATTTCTTAGGGATTCATATCTAGATGCAGAATCTCCTTCTGGATGAAATATTCCTTAAGGATAGATATCTGGATGCAAAGCCCACATGTTTGCATAAATATATTTTTTCCTCTATTTTAAGGTAAGAGAAGAAAGATAAAACTTCATATTTAAAAGCTGAACTGTTGCTTCTCAGCCCTTGACTATGAAATCCTCAGTTCAACAACCACTTTGCTACAGGTTTATGTGGAGGCAGGTTCCAGGTGTGTGTCCAGTGCAAACATGGAGAGAGGTTCCTTCAGTTCCATCTTCTCCCTGAACAGGACACACAGCTGCCTCTGCTCAAGGCAAACACCCAAGAGCAGCAACTTCTGCAGCCTCCTGTGACCACCCAGAAGTTAATTCTGTGATAAATCCATGCTCAGCTCCACGATCAGCATATCCTGCTTCTGGGAGCAGTCATCCCTGGGGCAGTGGTCAGTGG
The DNA here is from genome assembly GCA_013400635.1 of Hypocryptadius cinnamomeus. Taxonomy (NCBI): domain Eukaryota; kingdom Metazoa; phylum Chordata; class Aves; order Passeriformes; family Zosteropidae; genus Hypocryptadius; species Hypocryptadius cinnamomeus. Next base: position 21,444 of record VYZP01052543.1, read on the forward strand.
AGGCAGCTGCCTGCTTCCAGAACAGATCCCAGCGGGCAGGAAATCACTGCTTGAGAGCAGAAGGAGGGAGAATGAACTTGACTACTGCATACAAGGTGCCTCCATGACCTCCACTACCCAGGAAACCATCAGCTGATCCTTGCAGGACACGCTCCTGAGGAGTGTGGAGGTCAGCAATCCTGGGAAGAGCAGGTTTCCTGTAAGAACTGAGGAAACAGAGGGTAATGCAAGCAGCACAGCAAACCATGTCAGCACTGTGAGTGCAAGGGGCAGTGTGGCACAGTGCAAGACCTTTCCCATCACTTACAACACCACCCATAAAATAAAAAATGTTGGCAGCTGGCATTCCAGATGCTGGAGATGCCAAGAGCTTTACTTAAAACAGAAATCAAGAGTTAACCACTTACTGGGCCATGACTGGGACTGAGGGTGCTTTTGGATCAAATCCTGCAGGTGCCCAAGTGACCTTGGCCAGCAACTTGGGGACAGGCCTGGCACATCCCAGCTGCTTCACTGTGAGACCCAACATCCTTCTGCACTGAGCCTCAGTGCCAGGACAAGGGGGAATGGCTTCCCACTGCCAGAGGGCAGGGATGGACGGGAGATTGGGAAGGAATTGTTTGTTCTCTGGCAGGGTGGGGAGGCCCTGGCACAGGGTGCCCAGAGCAGCTGTGGCTGCCCCTGGATCCCTGGCAGTGCCCAAGGCCAGGCTGGACAGGGCTTGGAGCAGCCTGGGACAGTGGAAGGTGTCCCTGCCCATGGCAGGGGTGGACAAGATGCTGTTTCAAATCCCTTCCAACCTAAACCATCCCATAAATCTCTAATCCAAGACATGCTCTGGGATCAGTGCTCAGGGCTGCACATTTTCTGCAAAAACCCTCCAGATATTGACTGTGGGTTACCAGGAACAGTCAAGAAGTAAGGCAAAGTCATTGACCTTCACAAGGGACAGCTCTCACGTAGACAAGGATGAGTTGCAGCTTTCAGCCAATTTCCCAACTGCTCAGATCAGACTCTCTGTGTTATTTCAGTGCACTGTGTTGCAAGACAAGTTGTGTGGTGCAATAAATGCTCAGAGGTTTTAATGCAGAAACATTTCAGTTGTTTCAGCACAATCTGAGTCCTGCCCTTCACTCTCACCCCTCTGTGCTGCCCTGGCTGCAGCCAAGCCTGGCCATCATCTCCCTGCACAGGACACCTTCACACCTCCCACAACACCCATCTGCCATCCCAGCCCTCTGCTCCATGCAGGAAAGGTTCACATCCACAAAAGCAGCACCAGCACTTTATCCAAAGTCACTCCTTCCCATTCCAGCAGCTGCTGTGGGAAGCCATGGGGCGCCTGGTGTACACACAAAGGCAAACGAGCAATCCACACAATCATGGAATGGGTTGGAAGGGACGTTAAAGCCCATCCAGTTCCACTCCCTGCCATGGACAGTGTCATCTTTCACTATCCCAGGCTGCTCCAAGCCCTGTCCAGCCTGGTCTTGGACACTTCCAGGGACCCAGGGGCAGCCAAAGCTGCTCTGGGCACCCTGTGCCAGGGCCTCCCCACCTCACAGGGAACAATTCCTTTTAATATCCAATCAAAATCTACTCTCTTCCAGCTTTAAGCCATTCCCCCTTGTCCTGTCACTCCAGGCCCTTGTCTGAACTCTCTCTCCAGCTCTTTTGGAGCCCCTTTAGCTGTTGTTTTTCCATGAGAAAAACCCCAATTTTACCCGTTGCTTGGCCAGAGAACTCCACAAGCCCCTCAGGTGCTAAGGCTCCTGGCAAGCAGCAGGATTGTGCCAGCAGGTCCCAAAATCCCTCTGCAGCCCAGGCCCTGGTGCTTCACAGAGGACATGAAAAGCCTCTGTCCCCGAGAGCTGGTGTCCAGCAGTTCCTGTCACAGGGACAGGAATGATTTATTTTTAGCCCTCAGCATCTTTCATTTCCGTAGAGCCGCATGCAATGCTCCCTTCCACAGAACACCTCCTCCCCTGCCTCTCCAACACTGCAAAACCAGACTGCTGGGACAGAATGCAGGGCTCTGGCTGCTCTTCAGGACAAACCCCACCCAAGGAGGGAAGCAGAAGTATCACACACAGGCTGGATGCTTTGCCAGTGCAGGAAAACAGGAGAAGCAGAGACATGTGCCACGTGTGCCAGCAGGATCTGTGCAGCGATCCACACTCCCAGTGAGGTGTGAGACAACAAACAAACACCACAAGTGCAGCCAGCACCACACGCAATCCAGCAATCCGGAGCTTTTCCAGAGCTTTTCATCTTCTCCAGCCAACAGCAGGGAGATGAATGCTGCTCTCCAGTTTTAAACTCCCACGTGGTGAAGAGCACCTATTTATACAAGTTTTTAAACAGATAAAAGGCCAGTCTTGGGCTAGAAGCCACTCTCTGCATCCATGTTCTCCTTGAATGACTCCAAGAAGTGGCTCATGGCCTGTCTCTCCAGCAGGACCCCCAGCCCTGGGGGTCTCACCCTGGCAGGTTCAGCAGCTGGAAGGACTCCACCAAAGGAGCCCAAGGCACACAAGGGAAGACATGGAAAGCGCCCCAAGAGAGAAGGAAGAGGCCAGCTGAGCTGCAGAGGAACAGAGCCCAGTGCTCAGCTGGTTTCCTGAGCAGGACTTAATGCAGGGGACAAATAAAGATGTTACCATCCTCCTCCTTTCTTCTCAGGATCCACCAAACTGATTGAAAACTCTCTTTTTTTTTTTTACCTTCTCTACCCAATTTTATTTCTGTAATCTTCTGCATGGAAGAAAAAAAAAACAAAAAAACAGGTTTAAACCTTCAATTTTGTATCTATTTTTATGTTATCAGAGATTTTAATAAATGGTGTAAGAGGGGACAGAAGCCAGGCCACTGAAGAGAAATCTCCCATAGGAATATATTCCAGGAGTTGGACTTGGATGATGCTTGTGGGTCCCTTCCAAGTCAGGATATTCCACAACTCTGTGAGAGGAAAGAGCAGAGAGCAGTGAAAAGCAGCACAATGCCCTTTTCCCAAGTGAGGGAGCAGGATCACATCACATCCAGGCTCACTTAAGCTAAGCTGTTCTGACTCCAACACTCACACATGGGAGCAGATTCTTTTTATAGAGACCTGGCACGGCACAAACACTTCTCATGAGGTCCTGTTAAGGGATAAAGGTGCAGCAGCAGGATGGGCCCCACAAACTGCCATCACAGGACTGCGCTAATCCCACACAGGCACATCCCAAGTGCCTCTGCTGGGTTGACATCAAACCAGCAGTTCCATAAATAAACCAATTTGTAAGTTAAGACTACACCTAATGGTATAATGGTCTATTATATGGCAGAATGGCAATGATATATTTTGAACTTGGAAATTAAAGCTACATCTAATGCTAAAGCTACATCTAATGGAGTTTGTGTACCTGCCCCATGGGACAAAGGGCTCACTACTTATTTCCTTTACAAACAGAAAACTCTAATTCCCTCTATACCCATGAGGATGCCTCACTTCAGGGTAATGCCTGACTTAATATTGGTGTTTTAGCTACTTAACAAATTCATCCTTCCTAAAACTACAGAAATTGCAAATCTTCAGGGAAACACCTTGGACCAAATTGCCAACATTAACCTCACTATATTATAGCTGAAAGAATTAGGATTGTTCAGCCTGGAGGAGAGAAGGCTCCAGGGAGAGCTCAGAGACCCTGCCAGGGCCTGAAGGGGCTCCAGGAGAGCTGGAGAGGGACTGGGGACAAGGGATGGAGGGACAGGACAAGGGGGAATGGCTTCCCACTGCCAGAGGGCAGGGATGGATGGGAGATTGGGAAGGAATTGTTTGTTCTCCAGCAGGGTGGGCAGGCCCTGGCACAGGGTGCCCAGAGCAGCTGTGGCTGCCCCTGGATCCCTGGCAGTGCCCAAGGCCAGGTTGGACACTGGGGCTTGGGGCAGCCTGGGACAGTGGAAGGTGTTCCTGCCATGGCAGGGGGTGGGATTGGATGGGTTTTAAGGTCCTTTCCCACCCAGGCTATTCCATGATTCTGTGATGAAAGATTTTGTTCCCCCCCTGCCCCAGCCTGACCCTGTGACACCCCAGGCCTGGCACCACAGACTCATGACAGAGAGATGCTCCTCACCACGATCCCACTGCTTCCTCCAATGCATCACTGCCTCCCTGCAGCATCCACAGGGATTCCTCCATAAAGCTCTCAGCCTCCACTGCCTGCAGAATGTGACTCTCCCAACCAGCAAGCCTGTTCAGGTGTTGGGCACTTGGAAATCAATTGTACAAATCCTGATGGGATCAATCCCATTCTCACAGCGTGTGCTTTGTGCTAAAATTAAGCTACAATATTCCAAAAATGGGGAATATCAGCTATGGGCAGCCAGAGGTTTCATTCCTGCACTGCAAAGGCACCTTAGGGCTGCAGTTGTGCAGCACAATTCAATCCAATCCAGTAATTACAGACCTTATCTGTGCTGAAATACAGAGCTGCAGCCTCTCAAGGTACTTACAAGTGACAGTTCCAGGCTGGATGTCTGCAGCTGTAAGGAGGCCTGTTACACAGCAAGAAAGCACAAATTCCCAGACCTCTACAAGTGAACTTTCAAATTTAAAACTACATTTCCAAGGAGCTTGCATGCATAGGTATTTCCACTTTGAAGCAGAAATTTTTACTTCTTTCCTGGTGGTGAAAAGGAAGGAGACAGAGAAGGAAAGGCAGTTGCCTCACCCAGTGCACACTTAATGTTTACCCACAAAAAAAATGCAGGTTCCTGGGAAAACAGTTCCCAGACAGCACCCAGCTGGGACATCCCAGAGACTGCACAGGCAAAAAAATAGGAAAATTACTGTCCATCAGCTCCTAAGCCAATGCCACTCCTAAAAGGATCAGAAACACCACTGGGACTTTGCCTCCCCAAGTGCTGCAGCAAAACACTGTACTTATAATAAGCATTAACAGATAAAAGCCTGATAGAGGAATAAAGCACAGATAATCCCATAAATTTGGCTTGCCAATCCTCAGGCTGTCCCAGTGTCAGGCAGCTCCTCCACCAATTCAGAGTGCCATGGAAGTGCAGGATGGTCTGTGAAACAGCCTGAAGGGTTCAGACACAGAAATCACCAGGGCTCCCCCGGCACTGACAGAACAAGCCATAGACAGGACATGGCTTTTCCTCATCCCCCATCAGCATCCAGAGAGCTGAAGGCAAACTCACAAAAAGTGTCAGAAATAATCATAGAGCGGCTCATGAAATGTGTCTGGGAGGCACCTCAGGAGGCCTCAGGTCCAGTTTCCTGTTCTGAGCATCTGCCTCCAGACAAGGTTGCTCAGGACCCTGCCCATCCACAGCTGGGAGGCCATGAATTCCCTGCACCTCTCCTCAGGCATGATCCCTGCCCCAGTATTCAGTTCTCACTCCCAAGCCAACACACTTCCATGTGTCCATGCAGGATTTCCCACGTGCTCTCCCAGCCCTGTGCCTCACCCTGCCAGGAGCAGAGCCAGGCCCTGTCCCTTCTCACACTCTCCACCACGGAGCTGTGGGTCTCCCTGTCTCCTCTGCTCCAGCCTCATCCTGGCAGGCCCCAAACCAGGCAGGGCACCCCAGGGCACTCCTCTGCTGAGCAGAGGGGACAGTCCCTTCCCTCAACACTTCTGCTAACACAGCCAAAGCCACCACTGACCTCTGGTCACTCCTGGTCACCTTTTTGTCCCCAGGGGCTCCTCTGCAAAGCTGCTTCAAGCAGCCAACCTCTGCTGAGCGTCACAGGGTTCCCATCACCCTGCTGCTCCAGCCTGTCACGGTCCCTCTGAAATCCAGACCTGTGACCTCTCTGCTCCACTTGGCATCACCCACAGCCGGGCTGCGAGGGCACTCACCCGTTCATAACCACATTACACAGCAAATACTGCGACTAATGAACTGTGATCTTATCACAGCTACCAAAAACCAATCAAATTATACGTACTCCTAATCAATGCCTGAGAGGATACAGCTGACCAGAGCACCACCACCACCCCAGCTCCCAAAGGGAGTGCTGCATGTTGTGTACAATTAATTCCAAGTGGGAGCTGATAGTGTGCCCTGTTTGCCAAATGTAAATTATGCACTATTAAGATGACTGTCACCTTTGTACCATCACAAAATTACTTGAGCACTCTGTTCCTCCTGTTTATAAAAATTCCATCCCAGTAGAGATGCAAAGCCAGGGAGCCTCAAGCAGACTCTCCCCAGCACAGACCACAGAGACCCAGCTGACAAGGAATGGAAAACTCTGCTGGGATAAAATAAAGCCATAGAGTAGTTCCACCTGACCACACACTATAAACCTGCAGTACCTTCTGCTCCACAAGCCCTGCTGGGAAAAACCACAGTGGCAACTTGGGAATAATAAACAGCGGATGAACAGCATCCAGCATCAGTCACAGGAACGTGCATGCTTGGAAAGAGAAAAGATGGAAGGTCTCAAGTCTTCCAAGAACAAAGGATGGGGCTGCTGGAGAACACAGCCCGGACACCAGGCACCACCCAAGCGTTCCTGGACAGAACCTTCCAAAAAGGGCTTGAAACCAAAGGCTGAAACTTAACACAGAATCACAGAATCATGGAATCTCCTGAGCTGCAAGGGACCCACAAGGATCATCCAGTCCAACT
>VYZP01052544.1:6441-20012 GCA_013400635.1 Hypocryptadius cinnamomeus
TGCTCCCCCAGCCTGTCCCAGCCCTGCTCCCCCAGCCTGTCCCCGCCGTGCCCCGGGACAGGCACGGCAGCGCCCGTCGTGTCTTGCAGGGCCCGGCCTGAAGGTCATCAGCACGTTGTCCGTGGGCTTTGACCACCTCGCCCTGGACGAGATCAAGAAGCGGTAACTGAGCTGCCCCTCTCCTGCCCTGCTCCAGCCCCCCCTGCTCTGACCCTCCCGACTCGTTCCCTCCCCCCTGCTCTGCACCCCCTGCGCTGTGCCCCCCGTTCGGGACCCCCCTCCCCAACACACCCACATCCCGCTGGTCCCTCTTGGCAGGTGGGCTTTTCTTGGCTGGGGCCAGCCCCCTGCACCCCTCTGCTGCCTGGGGGTCACCCCGGCCCCGCCAGGGCTGGAGGGGCCTTTGGGTGCTGGGCCGAGGGGGTGGCGGGAGGGCTGAGCCGCAGGGATGTCCCTGGGCACTGGGACAGGCGCAGTGCTGGCACCCAGCCCGGGCTGGCAGAGGAGCAGCCAGGGCTGCCCCGAGCCCACTCTGGCTGGCAGGGGGATCCGGGTGGGGTACACCCCCGACGTGCTGACCGACGCCACCGCCGAGCTGTCCGTGGCCCTGCTGCTGTCTGCGAGCCGCCGGCTGCCCGAGGCTGCCCAGCAGGTCCGGAGGTGAGCGAGCACCAGGGCTGTGACAGGGCTGTGACAGTGGGCTGGTGACAAGGGGCTGGGGCCAGGGTTGTGCCAGGGCTGGTGACAAGGGGCCAGGGCCAGGGCTGTGCCAGGGCTGGTGACAAGGGGCTGGGGCCAGGGCTGTGCCAGGGCTGGTGACAAGGGGCCGGGGCCAGGGCTGTGCCTGTGCTGGTGACAAGGGGCTGGGGCCAGGGCTATGCCAGGGCTGTGACAAGGGGCCAGGGCTGTGCCAGTGCTGGTGACAACGGGCCGGGGCCAGGGGCTGAGCTCTGAAGGTTCCATGACCCTGTCCCTGTCCTGCTCTCCCTGGCAGTGGCGGCTGGACCACCTGGAAGCCCCTGTGGATGTGTGGGTATGGCCTGTCCGACAGCACCGTGGGCATCATTGGGCTGGGCAGGATAGGTAAGGGCAGCCCAGAGAGCAGATCCCTGTGTCTCCAGCAGTGGCAGGATGGGCTTGCAGCCTCACCTTCAGCCTGGGCTGCTGGAGGTGCCCCTGCTGGAGGTGGGAGGGTTGGAATGAGATGGTCTTCGCAGATTTTCCCAGCCCAGAGTGTTCTGGGGCTCTGTGACTCAGCTGAAGTGGTGGCCTGGTGCTCAGCTGTTTAAGCCCCATGAGCACAGCAAGGGGAGCCTGCAGAGCCTCTGCCAGCAGCTCTGCTGGCTCACCAGCCTCAGCCCTAAAGCCTCAGGTGCCATGTGCTTCCCCCACCCCCAGCCCTGCAGCAATCTCTGCCTCCTCAGTTGCACAAATGTGGTAGCAAAGTCCACAGGACACTCGGCACCATCCAGCTGTGGACTTTGCCAGAGGCAGCCCTTGCTGTCCTTGCTCCCCAGGGACAGTGTCCATGGGCCCCTTTGCACAGCAGAACGTCTCCAGCCCCACCCCACAGCCGGTCAGGGCTGTTCCCGCTGCAGCAGCCCTTCAGAGGCGTCAGGTGCTGGTCCCTGAAGTGCTGTGAGCCACAGCAGCCCAGCACCTTCCTCCCTCACTCCTAGGACAGGCAGTTGCCCGGCGCCTGAAGCCCTTTGGGGTCAGGAAGTTCCTGTACACCGGCAGCGGCCCCAAGCCGGAGAGCGCGGCAGAGTTTGGGGCTGAGTTTGGTAAGGACAGCGCCAGGGCAGGGCTGGGACAGGCACCAGCCAGGCAGCACCAGGGCTGGGACAGCTCGGGGGTGTCACTCACAGGGTTTGTCACCTGCGGGCTGGGAGCTGGGGGGCTCCTGGGCGTACCCAGGGTGAGGGGGCAGCGAGGGAGGGGCTGCCACATCCCAGACGTGCCCCACAGTGGTGGTGACAGGGGGACCCTGCCTCCTCCCAGCCAGGCCAGGGCTGGGCACACAGGGGCTCTTCAGACCACTGTGGAAACTGCAGCTGATCCTGCTGCTGTTCCCCTGCCCTGTGTCCTGCATTGGGGATTTTCTGTCAGCTTCATTCCCACAAGGAAGTTGGACACAGAGAACAGGAGCACAATGTGGCAGCTGCTGCTGGGAGGAGGGAGGCTCTAGTGGGCTGTCCCCATGGGCTGGGTTCCAGGGTGTCCTGCAGGGACTGCAGCTGTCCCTGGAGCTCTGCTGAGGGCAGGCTGGCTGCAGTGGGTGTCTCCCTGTTCTCCCCTCAGTGACGCTCACCAGGCTGGCCGAGGAGTCAGACTTCGTGGTGGTCACGTGTGCCCTGACGCCAGCTACCCAGGGCATGTGCAACAAGGACTTCTTTGGCAGGATGAAGAAGACTGCTGTGTTTGTCAACACAAGCAGGTACTGGCAGCCCAGAGCTGTGCCTGCAGAGTGGCTGTGGCCCTGCCACAGGTCGGAGAGTGTGGGGGGATCTGCTGGGCTGTGAGTCCAGACAGCACATGCAGCCTTCATGGCTGCAGCCACTGGGAGCATTTGCCAAGGCCCCTTGGGAGGGAGCCAAAGGCAAGATAAATTATTCAGGAGCACGCAGCTCTTCCCCCAGTGTGGGCAGCTGGAGCAGGGGCAGCTCACTGCTGGGACACGTTCAGGCACACCCAGAGAGGGTCTGAGCTCTGCTCAGGCAGTCCTGGGGACCCTGCCTCTGTGCCCCTGGTGCCTGTGGGACCCCCAGCAGTGACACAGCCTGTCACCTGACGCTGGCAGGGGGGCTGTGGTGAACCAGGAGGACCTGTACGAGGCTTTGGCCCACGGGCAGATCGCGGCCGCCGGCCTGGACGTCACCACGCCGGAGCCACTGCCCACTGACCACCCCCTGCTGTCCCTCCAGAACTGCGGTGAGTGTGGGGGCTGGCAGAGCCCTCCTCCTGAGCTGCTGCCTCAGGGGTGACAGGGACCCCCGGGCCCCACTCTCTGCTGGTGGCAGGGGGCACCAGAGCACAGGACAGGCAGGTCAGGTGTGGTTAGATGGGTTATTGTACAATGCTGGGAGCTGCTGCGGGGTAAAAACTCATCAACATGATGGCAAATGAGGGTGGGAGCTGTTTTAATTGTCCAGAAAGCCATTGAGATAACCTTTGTGATGGCCCTTCATTCAATGTGTGAAATTGGTGCAGGATCTGGTATCAGCAGGTGCATGAAAGAGAAACCAGCTCCCAGCTCAGGCCCTGCCCAGCTCAGGTGTTCTGTGGGCTCCTGGGCACACACTGTGATGGAAAAGTTCCCCACTGGCTGAAGGTGGGCTGCTGGGTTTGCCTGGAGGAGTCCTGGTCCTGGCAGTGCTGCACCCAGCCTGCTGCCTGGGTGGTTCAGGCACTGGGCAGGTGGGACGTGGGACACAGGGCAGGCGCAGGGCCAGGACTGAGACCTGTCTTCTCTAGAGCAGGATGATGCAGGTGAGGAAGGAGCTTGCTCGGCCAGTGTCTCACAGGCTGTCCTCCCTCCAGGGGAGTGGGTTTCTGAGGCAGGAAAAGTATGTTCCAAAAAGAACCATAGGGACATCCATGAAAATTTGGAACTGCCCATGACCGAGTGTCTGTTTCTGAAATACAAACCTGTAGCTGTTGTTTTATCTTTTAGCTAAAACTCATTTTTTATTTGTTTGCATTGTTTCTCAAAGTAGACAGTGTGAGGAGTGATAAGAGCAGAGACTTTCTGGAAATATTTGCAGGACTTGGAGATTTGAGAGCTCTGAAACAAGACCAGGCAGGACATAATTTGTACACATGTATTTATTGAGTGCATTACTTACAGCAGCAATATTACATATTTATTAATACACAAATAACATCTGCCTGGATGCTGCACCTCTGGCAGCCCTGGGAGGGGCTGCTGGGGCAGTGAGAGGTGAGCAGTGTCCCCGCTGTCCCCGCAGTGATCCTGCCGCACATCGGGAGCGCCACGTACGCCACGCGCAACACCATGGCCGTGCTGGCAGCCCAGAACCTGCTGGCCGGGCTGCGAGGGGAGCCCATGCCCCACGAGCTGAAGCTCTGATGGCCAGACCCCGATGGCCAGTCCCTGATGGTCAGTCCCTGATGGCCAGACCCTGCTCCAGCAGCGCCGAGGGATGCCAGCCTGTGTTCCCTCCCCTGCGTGGCCAGGAGCCATTAAAGAGTAGCAGCCAAGGTGTGGTGCTGATGTTATTTGAGAACAGGGCACGTGGTGGGGCACACTGTGGGTGCCAGCAGGCCCTGGGGAGGGGCTGGCCCTGCATGGGGAATGCTTGCCATGCTGGAGGTACCTAAGGGAGCTGCTGCAGCACCATCCGTCCTCAAAACCTGGCTCCTGGTCACCATGAGAGGCCAGGGGTGCCTTCCCTGGGCTTGTAGCCAGGAAGGGAGGAGAGGGAACAGCTTTGTCCATGCAGGCTGCTGCTGCCACAGGAGCTGCTGCCAGCCCACACCAAGTGGTCCTATGGGATCAGTGGCACTGCATAATCCTCTGCTTGAGGGGTTTAAAGAAAAGCACAAAACAGGCTTGTGCAGCTCCCCAGGAACCTCCAGCTCTTTGTATCCATAACCAATCCCAGGCACAGCTCCAGAGTGGATGGCAAACTGGAATATACTGGGAGGTTCTGCCACCCCTTTGTAGGCTCTGGCTGCAGCTGCCCTCGTGGTTCTCAGATGTGCAGTGACATTTGTTGGTGCAGAGGAGAGCCTGAGCAGGGCCCGATCCTCCAGCTGCCAGGAGAGCCTGATGGGCACGTCTCGAGGGCTTTGGGGATCCATGTGTCCTGCAGCCACTGCCCCACTTCCATAAATGGGGGCTGGAACCTGAGCCCACCTCTCTGTGCCACGGATCACGGATCATGGAATGGGTTGGGTTGGAAGGGACCTTATGGATCATCTCATTCCAGCCCACCTGCCATGGGCAGGGACCCCTTCCACTGTCCCAGACTGGTGCAGGCCCTGTCCAACCTGGCCTTGGACACTTTTGGGGTGTGGACAGCCACAGCTTTGAGGAGCCTGGGGTCCAGCTGGCCCATCCTGCAGCATGGGGGTGGATCTGCCCTGGGGTGGGCACTGGCCTTGCCATGGCCCCTCCCCATGTGTCCTCCCACCATCGGTGACCATGTGGCAGACAGGACAGCCCTGTCACAGCCCAGTCACAGCCACGCAGTGCTACCCACCTCAGTGACCCCACGGGTGTCCCCAGAGTGTGCTCTGGAGGTCGCTCTCACCATCCCAAACCAGCTCCTCATGCCAGGGAACATGCTGAAGAGCACACCTGGGCTCAGGTTCCTTCTGAGCTGTGGTTCTCCATCAGCCTCCACAGCAGCCCTGTGGCATGCCCAGTTGGACAGTGGTGCCAGTGGCTGACCTGCCCCACTGGGATGGGTTTGTACAGGTTTTCCCACCGCTGTGCCCCAGGACAAGCCCCACAGCCTCCCCTGTGCCCTCACCCTGGCAGGGGACAGACAGGGGACAGACAGGGGACCAGAGCTTTTTGGGGCAGCAGCACAAGGGGAGCATGCAGTGGGCAGGAGGGAAGGGTCTTGGGGTGAGCAGCTGGCAGCACCCTGGCACCATAACCAGAGCCCAGCACACAGCCTGCAGCCAGCGCTGGGGCTCAGCCAGCACACTCCCTGTCCCTTCTGTCCCCTGTGCCACACTCTGCTGGGATTTCCTGGACGCTCAGTGAAGCACTCTCTGATAGCAGTAACAGCTGGGGGGAGTTGCCCTGCCTCACGGGAGGAATTCTGACACATTTATCAGTAATAAATATCATGCTTTTGTTTCACAAACATGGCTGATTGCCTTGTGCTGGCCTGTCAGAAATAGTTCTGGAGGTTTGCAGCCTGGACTGAGCAGGAAAGACTGGTGGGGAAGGAAGGGAGCGTGCTCTGGGCATCCCAGCTGGCTGGGGAGTTCCCAAAGGACCCAGAGGAAACCAGGACTGACTCTGCTGTGAAAACCAGGGCGTGGGTCCAGGGGGGAGCTCACTGCTCTGCAAGGTTCCCTGGTGCTGACACTGAAGATTCTGCTGCTGGTGGAGCTGCTGTGACACTGAAGGATGGTGACCAAGCATCTGAGAGGTTCCTGCTGGTGACAGGGACTGACCTGGTGTCTGAGCAGGTGTGTCAGACTCCCCAGGTGTGTTAAGAAACAGACACCAGCTGGTAAATCAGCTGCCACAGGGACTGGAGCACTGGGCTCAGGTGTCCATCCCAGAACTCCTTCAAGACAAGCACCTCCTGCACCTGAGACATCATCCCATGAGGAATTCAGAGACCAGCACTGACCACGGATCATGAATTTTACAGGTGCTGTGTAACTATTATTTCATTAACAAAAGTAATACAAAGAACTCTACCAAGGACAAAATTACCACCAAGGTGAGGTTTTCATGATCCCCTGTGCAGTCACAATTTTTTCTGTACAGGCTGGTGTGGAGAGCACCAAAGCAGTGAAGCCAGGCAGACACAGCCACACAAAATGCAGGGTTTATTTCCAGGTGCTTTGGAACAGACAGCCCCACACCTCCACGCGAGACCCCACGTGCAAAGCTCCACTCTGAGCACAGTTCAGCATCAGCTCTCCAGGCTGTGGGGTGGGACACCCTTCCCCGGAGCGGGCATCTCAGGCCCCAGGTGTTTATTGATGCTATTCCCAGGAATTTATTGCTTTGTTCAGGAAGACTCAGGAAGCTGCAGAGGCAGCTGCAGGCTCCGGGCCTCACACCAGCTGACCACGGCATTTAAAGCTGCCCTGCCAAAAACACTCCGAACTTCTTCACAAAGAAAGATTACAGAAATCCTCCTGCACTGATATTCCACGCAAAAATTCTGATAAAAACACTTCAAGAGTCCAGTCAAGTGTTGATCTGCTCGTATTAGTTCCTAGGTAGTCTCACTGCGCAAAGAGACGCTTCATTCCAAAACACTGTAACAATTCAAAAATGTGCATGGGCTACGGGAAACACAATATGAAAAAAAAGCCTTGTTTTTGAAATGCAAAACACTAGAAATGCAACGAAGATTAAAGTGTTACTTAATAAAGCAACACAAGGAAATAGTAAAGTACAAAATACTGCGTTTTACCGATGTTTGGGAGAGTGTTTATGCAGCTCAATGCTGTTAGTCCCCAATACTGAAATTATTTAAAACAAAACACAGTGTATCCCATTGCTTTAAAAAAGTGTTATTTTAATGCTTAAAAAAAAAATCAAGAGCCAGAGATATGATCGTTAAGTAAACCCTATAACAAAATATTAACATTTTAAAGGAATTAATCCAGCCATCTCCTGTGTTTCTGCACTCCTCAGATGGTCAAGGTGCAAACACGCTGACAGGGCAGGTGCAGGGAATCCTCTGTCTCACCTGAGCAGAAGGACACGCTGCAGCCCCGACCCAGCCCCTGCTCGGCTGAGCAGCATTCACCATCAGCAGAAATGCTCTGAAAGTTTGTTTTAAAACTTAAGAATGCCGAGCACAGTGCATGTGCACCTTTGACAAGGAAGAAAGGAGACTGCAGGCAGTGTTAAGTGATGGTGGCACTAAAGAAGAGGAAGTTAAAAAGAGTTTTACATGACTTATGTGGAAAAATGCAAATTTCTGCTGCGTGTGTACGGTGCCATTTTTTTAAAATTAAATTTACATTAAATTTTTTAAATGGAAGGGGAAAAGTACGTTTATGACACTAGCTTAAGTGGATTTGACAAGGACATTTTACAGAATGTGAGCCAGCCATGCCCTGGCAGCCAGGAGGGCCAGTCACATCCTGGGGGGTGTCAGCAGCAGGGTGAGGGAGGGGATTGTCCTGCTCTGCTCTGCTCTGGGGCAGCCTCACCTCAAGTGCTGGGGCAGTTTGAGCACCATCATACAAGACATTAAACTGTTAGAGCCTGTCCAAAGGAGGCCATGGGGTTGGTGAGGGGTCTGGAGAGAAGCTTTATGAGGAGCAGCTGAGGGCACTTGGTGTGCTCAGCCTGGAGGAGAGGACAGTGAGGTCAGACCTCACCGGGGTCTTCATCCTCCTCATCATCCTCCTGAGGAGCAGCAGAAGGGCAGGTACAGACCTCCTCTCTCTCATGACCAGTGACAGGACGTGAGAAAACGGCTGAAGGTGAATCAGGGGAGGTTTAGGATGGCCATCAGGAAAGGCTTTTCACCCAGAGGGTGGTCTGGCACTGAACAAGATCCCCAGGGACAGGGTCACAACCCCAAGGCTGCCTGAGGTGAAGAAGTGTCAGGCACAAGATGGGATTGTTGGGGTATCCTCTGCGAGGCCAGGAGCTGGACACAGTGATCCTGAGGGCTCCCTTCCAACTGAGCATAGTCTGTGATTCTGTGCAATATGGCAAAGGAGGATTGCTCCTGACCTAGGGGCGATTTGCTCCGAGGGCAGATCCACAGCTGCGACGGGAAGTCGCCCAGTGCGCAGGGCAGGAAACTAAAGCCTGGAGATCAGAGAAAAAGACAACGTGCTCACGCCATAACGGGGACCAGATGGACTGTGGGCATCTGGGAACAGCGAGGTGCTGCCTTACGTGGCAAAAACAGCCATCACAAATTCCCTCTCCTTCAAAACGACGGACAAAGACAAGCTCTGCTCAAAGTTCTGCGTATATAGAATTGTAACATAGGAGATACAAACTGGTTAAAATACTGCTAGGAATAGCACAAACAAGAGACAGTACTTCACTTACCACTTAATACTCATTCTACAGAAAAAAAAAACCAGCCACATATCCAGATCTTGCTGTATTAAAGTTATATGTACACCTGGCAGTCCAAAAGTTACTTGTCTGGGATTTAATTTAAGCACCTTGATTACACAGTGTCCTTTCCTACAAAACAGGCAAACATACATTCATAATCCTAGAACTATTGTCATAATTAGCGTATTTTAAAGCATTATGTCAGACAGGTGCAGCCTAAGCCGTTTTTCTCTTTTAAAGGTACAGGGTCTGCACCACCATCCTCACGTAATGCAGCAACTCATGTTACAGTAATCATTTAAATGCTTTCACTGTTACAAAATGCTTTAGAGAGAAGAAAAAAAAAAAATAAAAGAAATGCGCACATCAGTTTGTTGTTCTCAAACCGTGCTATTTTCAGGAGACCCCCGTGCTGTCACCCCTCTGCCCTGCAAAGGGGCTCTTCGCCGTGGGGTCACATCCCCACCCCCGCCGTGGGGGTCACATCCCCATCCCGCCGTGGGGTCTCATCCCCATCCCGCCGCGCAGCTCCGGCGGCGACACCCGCGAGGTAGGTACCGGATATCCCCAATGGCAGAGCCAAGACTGTGTTTGGCACCGTGGCACGCCGGTGTGCGCCCGCCCGCGCTCCTCCACGCCCGGCCGGCAGCTCACAGCAAACTGCTGGGCAGGTTGCTGCTCTGCCACCTGAGGCAGGTGGTCTTAGAGTGTTTGTAGAGGTGGCTGGACTGGCTGAAGCGCTTGCCGCACTTGAGGCAGGCGTAGGGCTTCTCCCCCGTGTGCACGCGGATGTGCTTCTTGCAGTCCGTGAGCGTCAGGAAGGTCTTGCAGCAGATCTTGCAGGCGTACTTGCGCGCGCCCTCCACCACCAGCACGTTGTGCTCCGACAGAGCCTTCTTGCACTTGGACAGCACGTCGGCCGAGGCGCGCGTCAGCTGCGGCGGGCCCGGCTGCGACAGGTGCCCGCCCTCGAAGGACGTGCTCCCGTTCATCATCAGCTGCGACCCCGAGGAGCCCTCCTGCAGCTGCGAGCCCCGCACCGAGGTCACCACGGGCATTTTGGGGGCAATGCGGCGGTAGCCAGGAAAGCCGCCAGCCCCGCCTCTGACGGAGCCCATCATGGCCCGAGACAGCGAGTGCAAGCCCAGGCCTGAGCGGGGGAAATCCATGCCGAACTGCTCCGCTGCTCGGTAGCCGGAGGTCTGCACGCACGGCAGGCCCATCACATCCTGCATGGGTCTCACAAAGTGGGACTCCGTGGGTTCGCTGAACGGGTTCTCCACGTGCGAGACGGCAGCAGAGGAGTGGCCACCGGCGGGCCCCGACTCCGGGCTCATCAGGTAAGGGGCGTCACTGTCCATCCTGCAGTCACTGGTGGTGTTGGGAATGTTGTCGTCATTGCTTTGGCTAGCGCCAAAGCCACCTCCCCTGCTTTTATTCAAAAAATTTGAAATGCTGAAAGAAGACTTGTGTTCCAGGTTGTTGGACACGTCCATGATGTGGATGTCCCCCACCCTGTCGGTGCTGGACTGCGGGTCCGAGAAGCTGCGGTCGCTGCTCTCGGGACTCAGCTCTATCTTCTCTGCACTCACCACTCCTCCTTCCACCTCCACTGACTCGCTGCCCTCCGCCTGGGAGGTGACATCGCTCACCTCATCCTGAGGCTCCGGGGAGCTCAGGGGCTCAGACTTCACCACCACCCTCATGTGCTCCTTCTCATTCAGGCTGACCTCTGGATTTTCACATGGGAAGCTGCTCTTCTCAGCAGCAGCCTCCTGGTCGAAGCTGGTTTCCACCTGTGTGGCCTGGGAGGCCATGGACATCTGGGAAATGTTCCCCCCGCCGGTGTCTGACTGGCTGGGCACTTGAGCATCCTCCTGAGCACCGAAAGACTGGTCAAACATGATCGTGTTGTCCTCCTGGTTATCGGCAACCGTGTCGGCCTTGGGGTTGTCCACGATCTTCAGCGAGTCGGGAGAGAAGAAATCCTCCCGCGAGTGGACCACGGGCTGCCCGCTCTCGGCGGCCACGTCGGCCACGGGCTCGTCCATGGCGGGCCGGATGCGCTGGCGGGCGCGCTCCTCGGAGGACTGCTTGCGCTTGTGCAGGCGGCGCATGGGGAAGGCGGCNGCCCAGCGCCGAGCTGACGATGCTGAGCCCCAGCTGCTGCAGCATGAAGGAGCGCTGCAGCCGCGCGCTCTGCTCCTGCGCGCGCTCGCTCGGCGGCGACAGCGGCAGCGTCCGCGTGGTCAGGTAGTGCTTGCAGGCCTTCACCACGGAGTTGAGGTGCAGGTGGGACGCAGCCAGCAGCACGTCCATCACGTTGCTCTCGCCCAGCATGAGCGTGGAGGTGTACATCATGTCGACGAGCGCGGCGAAGGCCTCGGCCGTCACCACCTCGCTGTCCAGCTGGATCATGTTCATGGTCTGGTCGCCCTCGGCCACGGTGAAGAGCGCGCGGAAGTGCGTGCTGCAGGCGGCCAGCACCGAGCGGTGCGCCTTGAAGTGCCGGTTCCCCACCACGATGACGCAGTCACACAGCTGCCCGTGCAGCCTCTGGTAGTTGAGCTGCTGGAAGACCTGTTCAAAGTGCCCCGGGAAATCCATGGTCCTGCAAAACACCAGAGAAGAGCTGTGTGGGCCGCCAGGCTGAGCGGAGCGGCGGAGAGCTGCGCTGTGAGCACGGGGCGAGGGAGCTGGGACTGCCCAGCCTGCGGAAGGGAAGTCTGCAGGCTGACCTCACCGCGGCCTTCCAGCCCTGAAGGGGCTACAGTGAGGGTGGGACAAGACTGTTTATGAGTCTGCAGTGAAGGAAAAAGGGAGTGTCCTTCAAATTGAAGGACAGTAGCAGAGGATGGGACTGTTCCCTGCGAGAGTGAGGCCCTGGCACAGAGTGCCCAGAGCAGCTGGGGCTGCCCCTGGATCCCTGGCAGTGCCCAAGGCCAGGTTGGACACTGGGGCTGGAGCAGCCTGGGGCAGTGGGAGGTGACCCTGCCATGGCAGGGAGTGGAGCAAGACAAGGTGCCCTCCCAACCCAAAGTGCTGTATGATCCTATGGCTGATTGGGCTGCAGTGAGCCTGGCAGTGAAGACAAAAGGTGACAGATGACAGACAGACAAACAGACACCGGCCTGAGTGCACCACCACCACATAGGCACAGGATCAAAGCCAGCAGTCTGGAGGACAAGGAAGAGCAGTGAAAGTCCAGGTTCTGCCACAGAGCTGAGCTCAGCACCACGCAGCTGTGCTGGAAGGGGACAGCTTGGGTCACCTCACACCCATGAGTAAAGCACTCAGCCCTGGCTTGCAGGGAACTCTGATGACAGTAACAACGTGCTGCCCCCTGACACGCTGCTCACACAGGTGGGTAACCCTCCACAGGAACACCAGGGCTGATGGCAAGGCAAGGTGCTGCTCAGCGAGACAAGCAGGCAGGCTGGTTCCTTCTCTAATTGTCATTAACACAACATCACTCCTGTCTCAGTGGATTCACTCACGACTACGTGGGAGACCCTTGGCAATACCCCCACTTTCCCTCATGGAGCAACAGCAGAGTGTAAGGTCTGGAGAGCAGAAAGGCTGCACACGGGCACACACACAGAGGTTCCTGTGCCCACGTTTATCTTCCAGCAGCAACGTGACAGCATCGATGGGCACAAGACCATAGACCAGCCAAAAAAAGGTGACACGGCCAGAACCGTACTTCTGAGGAGGGATCAGATGGAAGTCTGCTGATTCACAAAGTCCATCCTCAAACAGGGATGCGTTTGCTGCTTTTCCCTTCCTGCCCATCCCTGTCTTTGCTGGGCACCTCGTCGCCCTGCCGGGGACATCCCAGGAATCCCCCCGTGTGTCCCTGGACGGAGTCAGAACTGGAGATCACTCACCAGTTATCGCCCGGAATACTCAGCACGGGGAAATTAGGTCATTTAAAGCCTTTGGGAAGCGCGGAACGTTAAGTGACGTTGGACAGCGCGGGGTCTCCTGCTGAAAGGCGCTCTTCCCCAACATTGCCTTATTTTGCCCGTTTTTTCCTTTTCGCGTCACCTGGAACAGCCAAGATGTGTGCCCCTCCCAGAGAGGCACCTGCGTCCCAGCGCGGCATCAGCTCCGGGCAGCACGCACCCGGGCACTCCGTTCTGTGCCGCACACACAAGAGACCGGAGAGCCCGGGTCCCGCCCGACGCTGGGGGCACCGGTCTCCGCCTGACCGCCTCCCCCCGCCCCGCTCACCTGCGGTGTCCGCGCGGGAAGGGCCGTGCGAGGCTCGGGCTCGGGCCTGGGCTCGGGCCTGGGCTCGGGACTGGGATCGGGCCTGGCACTGGGCTCGGCCCCGGCCCCNCCGGTCTCACGGGCTTTCTCTCCCGCAGTGCGGTTCGCCAACGGGAGGCTGGAGCGGGCCGAGTCGCTGCGCTTCACCGTGTACCGGAACCGGGACTCGGCGCACCCCCGCAAGAAGCACCGCCGCATCCTGGTGAGCCCGGGGGCGACGGCGGCTCGGGACAGCGGCCGCGGAAACATTAGGATACAGCGATAGTTACACACAATGAGGCAATAGCCGGATAACGGCCACCATGGGCTGAAAATACAAATGTTATTAATTATCCCGTGCGCTGCGGGGCCCGGTACCGACCGCAGCGGGAGCGGCCCAGGGAATTGCCCGCTGAAATCCCACCGAGCAGCTCCCGTGCGGAGCGCTGTGACCCTGCTGTGCCTCAGGGCTGCGGCCCCAGCAGCTCCCTCCGGTTGGGGCGAGAAACTCCTCCCTATGAGGCTGTGAGGCCGTGGCATAGGGTGCCCAGAGCAGCTGGGGCTG
>VYZP01052545.1:0-13375 GCA_013400635.1 Hypocryptadius cinnamomeus
CTGAAGTCCAAATAGGCAACATCCACAGCCTATTCCTCATCCACTAAGCTGGTCACCTGGCCATAAAAGGAGATCAAGTTGGTCAGTCAGGACCCAATGGCAGCAGCCAAGCCAGCTGGGTTTGATCCCTCGGTTGTCAACTGCACCACTCAGCTCAGTGTCATCTGCAAACTTGCTAAGGGTGCACTTGATGCCCTCGTCTATGCCGTTAACAAACACATTAAATAATAATGGTCCAATATGGACCCTGAGGGGCACTTGTCAATGATGTCCATCAAGACTCTAAGACATTGACCACTAGCCTCTGGATGCCACCATCTGATCACTTTCTTGTCCATCTAAGAGTCCACCTGTTAATCCATCTCTCTCCAATCTAGGTAGAGGGATTTTGTAGGGGACCATGTCAAAGGCTTAACAGAAGTTCAGATAACTGGAACTTTAACCTTTTACTTGTCCACTGAGGTAGTGACTCCATCTAGCAGGTTGGTCAGACAAGATTTTACTTTTGTAAAGCTGTACTGGTTCTCCTGAACCACCTTCCTGCCCTCATGTGCCTTAGCACAGCTTCTATGAGGAATTGTTCCGTGATCATCCTGGGGACATAGGTCTCCAATATCATGGAGAATGGTTTGGCTACCATGTCAGGATTCTAGGATGCATCTCATGAAGTTCCATAGACTTATGAACATTCAGATTCCTCAGGTGCTTATGAACCTGATCTCTACTTACAGTGGGAAGCTCTTTGTTCCTCCAGTCCCTATCCTGTTTGGCACCCATTTAAGAGGTATGGGAAGACAGTCTGACATTGAAAACTGAGGCAAAAAATTTGTTGAGTACATCAGCCTTCTCCTCATCTGTTGTTACCAGTTTTGCAGCATTGATCATGAGGCAGTTACGCCTTCTCTGACTTTTCTGGTTCACATCCCTGTAGAAAGCCTTAAATTTTTTTGCGTCCCTTGCAAGGTCCAATTCCATCTTTGTTATGGCCTTCCTCATCCCATCTCTACACAACTGTACTTCATCTCTATACTTCTCCCAGATCGCCATCCTAGGTTCAGCTGTCTATCGGACAGATGGGCTTCTTTCCCTTTAGTTTGAGCAGCAGATCCCTACTCAGTCATGCAAGTGTCTTGCCTTCCTTATTTCTTGCTCCTGATTTCTTGCTCCTGGGAATTGCTAGCTTTTGTTCTCTGTGAAAAAATAGGTACATAAAAAGCTCTTTATATATTTAAGGTGTGTATTTGATTGTTAACTATTTACAATTCTTGAATAATATACACCATATAAAAGATCAGAGTTGGTTTACTTGTTGTTAAGTTTCTAGTAGTGACTTACCAGTCCATTTACACAACATCTGATCCAGGCATCATTAGGACATGTACGAAAACTTAATTAGATTAATGTAACGGATTATCTCTCAGATGACAAGTAGCAGTGACACCTTTTTTTAAGTCTTCTGGTACATTTCTCTGAGCAGCAGAGATGCCTGAGTAAATTTCTGCCAGCAAAAGTGACAATTTCACTGTTCATTCCCTTGCTCTTGTCTGAATCCTTCCCTCCCTTGTGTTACATGGATTTGAGGATACCTTGCTGAGCCAATTCTATTTATCAGCCTCGTAAAATTCTGATAAGCTACAGTTGGTCTACAGTTTTGTAAGCATTTTTGCTGAGCTACTGAAATGAAGTTACTCACAAAAGCTCCGACAAAACATCAAGGTGAGCTAAGCAATGACTGTAGAGACAGGACTGAGGGAAAGAAAAATGAGATGGGGAAGAACTCCCTCTTTTTGAATTTGCAATCTCCCAAGCTAGTTCACTCCAGGTAGTGAAAGTATTTCTGTTAACATAAATTCCTCTTATTTATGCAAGATATGGGTATGTTCTCATCTTCCATCTCTCCATCCTGTCAGTGTTAATGGCTTCAGAGACATGACCCCATTCTCTGAATTAGACTCTTGAAGAAAACATTGTAGTCCAGAAATGTTTAAATCTGGCACAAATTTTTCAGCAAGATGAAATAATAGCAAATTAGTGAAGAGCTCATTTTGTATAAACCAACTTTCCCAGTTCAGGATCATGACACAAAAATCAGAGGGTATTACTACAAGAAGACACCACACCTAGCTTCCTGCAACCACCAGTAAGTAACCAACGTATAAGGATAATCTCAGGTAAAAGTCTTTGTGAGTGTTAATTTAACACTCATAAAATTGAGAAACTGCCTAAGCATCCCAGATGATCTGAGAGTGTATAAACCTAACAGAAAACAAAAATTAACCATGATTAAAACATTTCT
This sequence comes from Hypocryptadius cinnamomeus, assembly GCA_013400635.1. NCBI lineage: Eukaryota > Metazoa > Chordata > Aves > Passeriformes > Zosteropidae > Hypocryptadius > Hypocryptadius cinnamomeus. The sequence continues at coordinate 2,297 of VYZP01052545.1, forward strand.
TTTAAAGTCACTGATTATGGCATTCTGTCTAAGTACACAGTAATTTAGCAAAGAGAAAGTACAATCTTGGAGAAGCTAAGGGTGAACAAAAAGGAAAAGAAACCCACTGTTTGCATTAGAATGGTGTACCATTACACTTTGAACACACATCCTTTTCTAGTTCTACATTACCTTATGGACACATCCATCTGCTTATCACTGCCTCTGTCAATCTTGACTCCCAGGCAGAATTTACTATCACTCTGAAATGCCAGCTTTGCTGCTACCAAGACAGCTTCAGTGTTCCATCTCAGGAAAAATCTCATTAATTAATCTAACCTATCTCAATTTCACTGCAATTTTCACGTGAACATCTCTGCTGAGAAGTTCAGGTGAGTGATAGTTCATAGGGAGGAGACCTGGCATTGTAGTAATAAGCAGCTGGAAAAGTAACCCCTCCACCAGTTTGCAAAGCACTCTTTTACCTGAACACTAACAGGTTATCACAGCAGCACCACTGACTATTGCTTTACAATACGGGCCTGTAAGTATGTTTTGGTATGTGTAAAGGTAAGAAATTAATTTCTCTTTCACAATACTGAATGATTTCATTTGGACTGAGTACTGGCAAACAGAACACTGAGGACAGCTTTTGGATCTGTGAATACTCAATGAAAGGCATTGACAAGGTTGTTACCAAACTGACAGGTAACTGAGGTACATAAAAGTTCACTTATTCATCAGCCCAGCAGTCCTTACCCAGAATAAAAAAAGGGACTGATTAACATATCAGCAAGAGATCTAATTTTCTATGTTAAAAGGTTGAAATTCTACACTTTTGTTTTCACACAGTTCAGGTTTTCATCTTTGGCTGAGAAAATATTGTTTTACCCATATTGCAAAAATATAATACCATTGAAAAGTAAGAAAGAATCAGTAACTTAATTTTCTTTTCAGAAAATATTGTTGAAAGGGACCTCAGTACCTTATCTGGTCCATGTTTTGCCCAAGTGCCTCTTATATGTACATAGATCTTCCACATTTGTCTTCAATTCTTTCACAATTTTCTCCTCTACGGTTCATTTGATGGAATTTCCTGAAAATATCCACAGTATTCTCCAGTTTGATAAAATTGTACTGTTACGAATAAGGTGGGATGGGGATGGGGTGTGGGAGGACCCCCAAATTTATAACACAACTAGTAGGAAAAAGTTCTTTGCTTGAGGAAGAAAAATAATTGATTACAACTCCAGTTTTGCATCTTCTCCTTTGCCATTTTGTGAAGATATTGAAGGCAATGGAAAGGAAGAGTTTCATTTCGCTCACATCTCTACTCAACCAATTACCATCACTAAAACTTTGAGATGAATCAGCTATACAATGTGTTAGCCTACATATGAGAAGTTTCTGCCCTATTCAAAGGCACAATTCAGATTTTTAATTTTTTGTTTTCTATTTCTGTATTCTGTAGAACTTCAATAAATCCTCCTTTTGTTCACTCAGAAATGAACATGACTGTGGCTGTGAGAGAGGGGTGTTCTTCCATAGTATTCTGAGAGGAATTGATCTGTGTTCTCATGAGAGGAAGAATAGCACAACTGCAATCTAAAAGAAAAAAAAACACATCAGAGCATTTGTAATCAAATCAAAATTCCATTCTTTGAAAGATGCTATTGATTTTTAGAAATTTCAATTTAATTATAAGGAAGAGATTACCATGTTTTATTTGACAGAGGATCCAAGCATTCATCCTGTGTATTGAGCTACTCTGATGCCACTTTTCCTGAGGTAAAGAATTTCTCATATCAGGCCCTTCTGATCCAAGATCAGATACCTGAATTTGCATTTATTCTATCCTAAACCAGTTCATTAGTCAAGAGATTGAAAAGTGTGTGAATTTTTTTTCAGAAAGTCATTACTTTTTCAGAAGTCATTACTGAACACCATAGAGAACATTATTTTTTTAATTCTCTCCAAACTGAAGCCTTTCTTTTCTATTAAAAAAATATGCAAGAAATCTTTTATTTTGAATACTTTCCAGAAGATATTTTATTTGCTTTGATGAGAAAAAAATGTTTTGAAGGGTAAGAAATCATCGTAAAATAAAATTTCAATCTCTGTACAATTGCTATGAGAATATAAGCTTAAAAAATTACACTTAATAAATTTAGCTTGGATTTGCATGGTGAATATGTTAAAATCAAATAATTTTGCACAAAACCAGAAAGAACACCAAGTGTATGCAAGGAGCAACACCACTAAGTCACATTTTTTCAGCAAAACTTGATCAACTGCTGCTGAGAAGGTGTGTTCTGCCCATGTTCCAAAGAAAAAACAGAATTCTTGAGAAGAACTCATGTATTTGGCAGGAAGAAGAAGGAAATGATTCACTGGGTGTTAAATTTTTCAAGTCGGTTGAAGCATGGTGCTAATAACACCAAAGTTGTGGGTTTGTTCCCTATATGGGTCATTCTTTTAACAGGGCTCAATGATCCTTGTCAATGGATGACGATCCTTCTAACTCAGAATATTCTGTGATTTGCTGACAAAGCACTATAGTCATTAGCAAAAGCATTGTGTACTTCTCGAAACTCAGTTTGCATAAGTTGACTAAAGACTGAGTTTTTGTCCCACTACTTCTCAGGCAGCTTGATCCTAGCTAAACACACTTCATCCCCTCACAGCTCTTAGCACACCAAAATCATTACCAAACTGAGACTCCCAAAGCCTGTTATGCTTTTTGTCCATAAAAAGATGATTTCCTAATCCTATGCTACAATAAAGAAGATTTCTAATACTACTGATCTGTGGCCATGATATTTTATGAAAAATCCTATTCCCAGGATTTTTCCCCTGAGAAGCTGAGGAGCCTCAGCAGAGAAATGTCAACAATAATTATCTGCTGCTGTGGAATGCAACAGGTGCAACCACATTGGTCCATGTGTATTGTTTCTACTTGATGACCAATCATGGTTCGGCTGTGTGGACTCCCTGAGCAGTCACAGGTTTTTTGTTATGAATTCCTTTTTTCTATTCTTGCTAGCCTTCTGATGCATCTTTTCTCTCTATCCCTTTTAGTATAGTTTTAATATAGTATTTTAATATAATATATATCATAATATAATAAACCAGCCTTCTGAAACATGGAGTCAAGATTCCACGTCTCTCCCATGTCCTCGTCCCTCTAGAGCCCACTCGGGTGCCACTGCAACACTGATCCACTTGTTCAACTGAACAAGATGAAAGAAAAGGCTGCATTTAAGAAAAGCTACCAAATGAGAATAGAAAGAAGAGAGGCTAGGGAGAGAAGATAAGGAAGCATATGGAAAATAGGAACAACCAGATAGGAAAGATGCACACAGAGAGAATGGGAAGAAAAAAACATTGTGATCTGGGGAACCACAATGAAGAGCTGTCATCGTTTGACACTGGCCCAATGCCAGGCACCCACCCAAAGGAGGGAATAGACAAAACAAGTTAACAAAGGCTTCATGAGTGAGATAAGAACTGGGAGAAATATGTCAAGGGCAAAACAGGCTCAACTTTAGTTGCAAAGTGGAATTTAATACTAACAGAATCAGAGAAGGATAATGAGAAGTAAAACAAGCCCTTAAAACACCTTTTTCCCCCCAGCCCTTTCCTCCTTCCCATCAGCAGTGCAGGGAGACAGAGCATGGACGTTCTGGTCGGTTCATCACTGAGATTTTATTCTGCTGCTCTGGGAGATGAGTCCTTCCCCCATGAGACCGTGGGGTTCCTCACAGAAAAGTTCTCTGTGAACTTCTCCAGCATGGGTCCAATCTCACAAACAGCAGTCCTACTACACCTGCTGCAACCTGAGTCCCTGACACAGGCACACAGTCCTCCCAAAACTGCTGCAGCGTGGGTCTCTCTTTCCAGAGGGTGGAGTCCTCCAAGGCCAGGGTGCACCAGCACGGGAGCAAGGACTCCCTCTCTCCACTGATTCTCCCACTGGATCACAGCCTTCTCCAGGCATCCACCTGCTCCAGCATGGGAACCTTCCCCATGGGCTGTGGGTGGATTTCTGCATCCGCTGTGGATCCCCACGGGCTGTGGGTGGATCTCTGCATCCCCATCCATCCCCACGGGCTGTGGGTGGATCTCTGCATCCCCATCGATCCCCACGGGCTGTGGGTGAATCTCTGCATCCCCCGTGGATCCCCATGGCTGTGAGTGGATCTCTGCATCCCCCGTGGATCCCCACGGGCTGCAGGGGCACAGCTGCTTCACCATGGTCTCACCACAACCTGCAGAGGAATCTCAGCTCCAGCACCTGGAGCACCTCCTCCGTCTCTTTCTCCACTTGGTGTCTCCTCATTGTTTCCTCACATATTCTCACCTCCTCCTCTTCTCTGACTAGAAGAAAAACCCATGACTTTGTTTTGATTTTGTTCTTAAATACGTCATCACAGAGGCATTACCAGCCTCTCTTCTTGGCCCAGCTTTGGCCAGTAGCATGTCCATCTTTAGAGCCATCAGCCATTGGCTCTGCCAGAGATGGTGGGAAGCTTCCATCAGCTTCTCACAGGAGATGTTTTTGTGGCCCCCCTGCTACCCAAAACCAGGCCATGCCAAACCAATAAAAGAGCTAAGAGAATAATTGTGAACTCAATCAGCAGCAGAGGCTGAGGAGATTGGAAGGAAAAGGGAAAATTGTGTGGTAGTAAGCACAACAGATTTGCAACTCTTAAACAATACTTTTTGTTGGACATGGAAATTAATACATTACTTTTATATATCAGTATTTTTTGGGTATCTGAAATAGGCGATTTAATGCTTGAAGTCTTAGTTTGTGACTAGATTTTTTTATAATTCATAAAAAGAAAAAGTTGTTTTCTTTACCAGAAGCACTCCAAAACTGTATGCTTAAATCATTCGATCACTAATAAAAATAAGTGGAGAAAAAGTAAACCATAGTTAAGTTTGATTAAATATTATTATTTGAATTTAAACAAACTTTACATGTGAAACAAAACACTTTGAGGGTGCCTTGCATGACCTGAATTATTTTTGTTTTGTTATGCAACAATAAAATAATTTAATTCTGCATTAGAAATAGCATGCCAGCATGCCAAGAGGATCCTTCCTCTCTACTAAGCATCAGTGTGTCGCTGAATCCAGTCCTTGACTGAGAGGTATGGAACTATTTCAGTAGTGGCCCAACAAAGGGCCACTAAAAAGATTAGAGGACTGGAATATCTCCAATCTAATGAAAGACACATAGTTGAGGATCTATGGGATCTCATCAATGTGTACAAACACCTGAAGGGAGTGTTTAAAGTGGGAGTCAGACTCCTTTCAGTGGTGTCCAGTGATAGGAATAGAGGCAATTAGCCTCACTTGGAACACAGAGCCATCTGTTGACTGATCCCTGGAACAGATTGTCCAGAATGGTCCTGGGCAGCCAGCTCTAGCTGTCCCTGATTAAGCAGGGTGTTGAATCAGCTGGCCCCCAGAAGGCATCTTCCAACTTCAGCCTTTCTGTGGTCCTGTGGTTCTACGATTTCAGAGGATATCTTTGGCTTCAAGCTTAAGATTGAACAACAAACCAATGAAAGCATCTCAAAGTCGACATGTCTTAGATTAAATACTGAATTACTTTTGGAGCTAAATAATCAATCTTGACTTTTATATTATCCTGGTAGAGCATAATACTATTATTAGGAGTTTAATTTTCAAATTTCTAATATTTAGTTTTAAAAGCAAAAAAAAGTTATGCTTTAAACAATATATGGCTGGAGTATTTAACTTACAAATAAAAATTTCTCTAATTACAAAATTTCTATATTACAGTTTGCAGTGCAATTTTAAGAGAACGCCCTTATGATATCCTCTATTTGCATAATTTATGGAATGGTTCCTTTTTAAATAGAGTTCATAGCTTATAAAAGGCTCAGAAAAAGGACTGAAAATGCAACAGAATCTCCTGAACTGGAAGTAGTGAACTCATTGAATCCAGTAGTCTGTGAGTACTGCTATTATTAAAAGATTATTATTTTAATAATATTATCTTTTCTGAAGATGCTTTATCCTATAGCTGAGAAAAACTTGCATTTCAGTAAAGGATTAATAGAACAGGTTACTGTCTTCTTCCAAGACAGTACATGAAAATTACGTTTGTTAAGTAGTTTTATTACTTGAAGTTATTAACATTTGAAATGTGTAGAAAGCTGGGGAGATGAAATGAGAGTCCCAGGTAGTTGAAAGTCCACCTATAATCATATTTTCTATAAGATTTCTAGTGTCTCAAAAAATGCCCTTAGGACCTGCCAAACCTATAATATAATCTGTAATAAGCATTTTAGCCATTCCTGATAATGGGAAATCTTACAAACCTCTTCCTGAGTTACTTTGGTTGTCTACCAAAGTCATTCATGGACATATTTATTTATGAATTTGCGACAACCATTTCTGTGAGGAGGGCTCCCTCATTCACACTTGCAAACTGAGGATAGGGCCTGATTCTTCAGAGTAACTCAGCAGTGTCATGACCAGGTTGATCTCAGATAGGTCACAAGTTTTCCCCGTCAGGTGATTAAAGGGCAGTGGTTTATGGAGCTGAGGGGGAAGGAAAGGAATGTAAACAAATCTGTTTCTGTATGTAAGAGAAGATACAGTCACACCATATCTTAGAATCCTGTTTGAACAAAATTATTTTAAGGTGAGAGATAGTATCTATACAGTGCAGGAGGAGTATAACTGGACTTGGAATGGGCAAGAAAAAACATACCTAGATATAACTTAATAATTTTTTTAGCATTCAGAAAAATTTGGCAATAAACGATGCCCAGAAAGAAAGTTATCAGAGGATTACACTACATTGTAAGAATATTTATAGTTGTGTATTTATTACATGTGTTTATGTGTTCACCCACATATACACCTCCATAAGACAGACTAGCAGTGAAAAAAGAATCTGTCATGTGCAAAGAGATTGAAATACATGTCCCAAGATGTCTTTTCCAGTCATTTTAGCCGGTGATTAGGAATAAAAATTTAAATAGAAAGTGCATAGAGTGTGAGTTCACACAAATCCAGGCTCAGAACTCATTAACATGTTCTCCATGTTTTTTTGAGCATACAGTAAGGTACATTTTTAGACACAATTTATATAGATTGGACCAAAAAATGGCACAGGAAAAAAAAACCAAAAAAAAACCAGTTGTCAACATTATGTAAGAGAAACCTGTCCAAAACAAAAATAAGCTGGCTGCAAGAGAGGAAGAATTCTCTTTTCCCTGATGATTTCTTATACTTGCCATGAGAAATTAAATGTGTAACTGAAACTGAGAGGAGGGAGGATGACTCCACATGAAGATGAGTTATTTAGATGTGACAAGAAAATATATAAATAAATTGCTTGTTTAACTTAGAAATAAGATCAATATTGGAAGACTTAATAAGTTTTTTCCTATTTAAATGTTTAAGCTTTATAGATTTTTAAGCTTATAATCTTGATGAGCAGTATATATGCATAGCCATCTTGCTATTCTTAAACTATTTTTATTATTACCTGTACTCAAACTGTAAATTTAATATTTTGAAAAGATTGGAAGGATCAGCAAAGGCTGATAATAGAAGAATACAAGATTTTTTTCCATGCTGCATGAGGATAGCATTGAGAAACAGTTCCCTATATATGACAATGACAGTTGCCAGACATCTTCCTCTCCAAGATATTTTAGTATGTTCAGGTTCAGGCTTCAAAACAAGCTGATGATCCCAGAAAATCCCAGCCCTTTCTGTATGTGTGAACATTTTACCTGCCCAAAGAAGAATGCAGTAATAGAGAATCACTTAATAGCTTATGCTAATAACATTGTTCTTGATCTGCATATTATATCACAATTGAAAAATTAAAATTAAAATCCTCAGAGTTTGGGGATTTCCTTTTTTTTTTCCATTTTTTCCCTCTTACTAAGTCTGATTGTGAGTAACTGATAGTCTGAGAAAGTTCTTTGACCTCTCATGAACTCCAACTTAACAGGTGGAAATTGCACTTCCCACCATTTCCACCTTTTGTTTAGAAAATGAGAGAAGCCTAGAGTAAAAAAATGGAATGGAAAGAAAAATAAGAAAATTAAACTCTTTAGTTACTAAACATAAAATCAAAGCTTTTTTTTTTTTTGGTCTTGATTTTTACCCAAAACAAAGTAATCCATATTTTTTTTCTATAAGGCTTGTTTCAAATATTAGTAACTTATTACTTCAGTTCTAAAAAGACCAAGTAATGCAATTTCTTTGCTTTTAATATAAAGGCAACATTGGCAAACCTTGAATGCATTTTATCAAGTGTTGCTAAATTTCTTGCTACATTAGTTTCCATAACTATTGATTTCATTCAACTTGAAAAATCATGACCCTTTGAAACAAAAGCATGTCATTGCTTAAATATGTAATTAGTATGATACAAAATTCCTTGGTTAAATCAGCCAAAGGTGAGAGTGTTACTGAGGAGTGATCTGAAGTTATACTATACTGAGCTTCTGTAAGTGACAGTGTAAAACACATCCAAATGGTCTAAATACAAAATTCAAATGTGAAAACCACTGTGTTCATCATTCTGTCACTTCTAACTATAAACTCTTATGTAATATTTAGCAGCATAGTTGCTTATTGTGATTCTCAGGTAGATATCTTTGAATTTTCTTTTGTTTCACAAATGCAAGTTCCTATCACTAAACTTCAATATCCCTGGACTTAGAAGGAAAAATGCTATCATTAGTGTGTGGAAGTGAGAATTCCAGATGATTAGTATCAACCATTTAAAAGTATCATTGAATGCCAGTGAAGTGCATGCAGTACAAAGTAAATACTTACCATTAACTGACATGTCATAATTATAGTTAATTAACTGCCATGATTACTAATCTGCACGTAGATCTGGGGGTTTTATCTTTTGAAAATAGATAAAAGTTCTGTCTGAAAAATAAAATTCTGTTCAATGAACTTCCAGCTTTGGACTTATGAGGCTGTAGCAGCTACAAATTGATGATTCAGAATTGTTTCAAGGGTTGGAGAAACCTTGGAGTCTATCTAAATATATAAATCTGAATATTTGCCAGTAAACAAAGAAATTTGTATATCTCCAAGGATTTAAATGCAATCCTAGCTACAAAATTAAGCTGTATTTTGCATAATGCAGGGTACTACAGAGAATTATTTTGTCGGGATGTTCAAAAGTAATCTGTCAAATTGAAATTCACTGTAAAAATCCGTTTGTTGTAATTGATTTCTAAAATGTGGTACCTATAGAAGGCAGTGTTTCTATAATGAACAATTAATAGTATAAGAACAGGGTTTTTTTATAATTTAATGAAATGCAGATTATTTTAATGTTTTGAATAGAAATGCATAAAGATTTAGTATCATCACTAGAAAAGAGAAATTAAAATAAAACTTATTTTAATTCCTTATGTTAGTTATTTGGGGTAGTTTTATATCAACATTTCATTGTGTTTTCATGTCTTACTTTTGCTTCTGGCATTGTGACCTCTCTCTTTCTAGACTTTGAGCTCTAAGAAACCAAGGTGGCTGCTTGTGTAAATATTACTATTTGTTTAGTACAGGGCTAGGTCTGAAAAATATGAGAAGCTCGGCTTTCAAATAAAAAAATGTTCCGTAACTATTGACTATAAGGAAAAACTTTTGAAAAGTTGGCAGAGCAAAACAAAGTTTCAAACTTCAAGAAGAAAACAAGCAAAATGTGTTCCTTCTCAGATAAACTTAATTAGATCTTCATTATAATGTAATTAAACTATTTATCTCCCTTCATTGTAGTTTATTATATCTTTATTATAATCTTCATCATCTGGGAAAGGAGAGCCAGGCAATGATTATGGGACCTTGAAAAGCTATTAGGAAGAAGTTCTTCACTATGAGATGCTGGAACAGGTTGCCCAGAGAAGGTGTGCATGTTCCGTTCCTGGAAGTGCTCAAGGCCAGGTTGGATGGGGCTTTAGACAACCTGGTCTAGTGGAAGATGTCCCTGTGCTAGTCCCTGCTATATGAGATTGTGTCAGAAATTTTGTTTTACTGAGTACTAATCACTTCTACTAACCTACGTGTCTCTTTGCTACAGAAGATGACTGGAGAAGCCTGCCTTAGTAGGCTGATTTTGTAGTCAATAAGAAGAAACAAACATCTCCAAAGTACAGACAATTTGATCCAAGATACTCACAGAACATGAGTTCAATTGCTGTCTGGAATTCTGTATGCCAACCTGTGAAGGGAGTGAAGATAAACTCTTTTATTCACTGGTGGTAAGATGGTCCTTTCCCATTTAAATATAGGTATTTACCTATATTAGATGTGCCTAACATTTACAGATAGATCAAATATGAACACATGCAAAATTACCAGTTGAGACAGGATTGCTGTAATATTGAATTGAGCTTACTGAACCTGACCACTTCCTGGTTTTGAGTGCTAGGCCCCTTTCTTTGGTTTGTCTTCATAGTTATATGAAACTCCAACTGAGTCTTAACTATTTGAATTTATTTGGTCTTAATGATTTAAAAGGAGTATTTAATAGATGTTCTGCAGGCACAGTAAATTTTTCAGTTTTATGTCCCATCAAAGAAGATATTAGTATTTTCTTTCCTTAGTACCTAAAGGGAAACGTAAAGGAATAACCTGCACTTAAACTTAGTACACAGCGACAAACAGTCACATTTCCAACAGATTTCTCCTGTCCAGCACAGCCTTGAAGCAGACAAGCAAATGGTCTATATATTATTCCCATTTAGTTAATGATGTGACTTTTCTACATAAGTATTCCTCATGTATAAATAGAAGAAAGGTCTGTGAAATATATTAATTATTCTGTTCATTCCACCCATTAGTATCAGTACCTTAGCTGGAAGACCATATTTAAGGTTGTGCTTAGAGGGATATTTTCCATTTGGAGACAATCTACAGAACAGTAACAGAGGTGATAAGTAGAAATCACTGGAAAAATAGGAGTTGCTTAGTTTAGGCAGAAATAGACTAAGTGAGATATAATAAGAGTCTTCTACTGTATAAAAGTGAGCTGAAAGAGAATGGGAACAATTTTTTTTTCCCTGGGGACAGACTAAG
>VYZP01052547.1:0-13310 GCA_013400635.1 Hypocryptadius cinnamomeus
TGGGATACCCATGGTCACCTGCCCTGGCTGTGTCCTCTCCAAACTCCTTGTGCATCCCCAACCCCCTCACTGGTACTGTGATGTGAGGGAGCAGGGAAGGCCTTGGTGCTGTGTAAGCTCTGCTCAACAACAGTGAAACGTCCCTGTATTAACAACAGTTTCCAGCAGGAATCTAAAGCATAGCCCCATACTAGCTACCATGAAGAAAATTAACTCTATCCCAGCCCAAATCAGCACAGTGAGTACTTTTGGCCACTGCCAATGAGTGGGATTTGGAAAGAGAATTTTCTGTAAGTCTTGCAGGTCCATCTGGGAATGATGGATGACTTTCAGCAGCAAAGATTTTCTAACAAATGACATTCCAAAACAGAGTCTTACAAAGTACTTGTAGCTAATGTCAATAATTCTGTCTTTGCCAGTTTAAATATCCTTCTCAGTCTTTCGCACCCTCACTGGTACAGTACACTGGCAAAATTAGCAAGCTAATGTAGGTACTCCTTGTAGATAAACACATGTAAAGTGTCAGGCATAAGGAGGAGATTACAGAACACGTACTTCTAAGTACCACTTGTGAATACAACACATGTAGCTCATGGAAATGTTGACATCATCTAAAGAGGAAAGCAAGACTTGCTACCACAGTGGATTATATCATTAGCCAAACTGGAAAGCAATCATTCTTTACAGCTGCAAGAGTCTGTGTCTGCCCTGAACCGCCTGTTTTCCTGAGGAAAAATATATCACTACATTAATAGAAACATTTTGACTGTAAAAGTTCCACAAAACATGTGTGACATGCATATTTTAAATACAAACACTTTGCAGCTGATGGATTTAATCACCTCATTCTTGCTTGAGAAATAAATGCCACTAAGCATGAGAAAGAGGGTGAGAAGTATGGATGCAAACACAGACAATCTCCAGAATGCACACCACCACGGACAGGATATGAACCAGTGTGGTCGCTGCATTGGCACACAAAGGGTTCCACTGGCTTTAGCAGCCCACAGAGGTTGTGATGCTCAAGGCAGAGCATCCCTGCCCCAGAGAGCCTGCAGTTAAATAATTCAGGCAACACAAAATAGCTGGAAAGCAAAAATTATAAAATCAAAGAAACTTGTGCCTGCTCTCATTGTGGGCTTCTGCACCCCTTCCTGCCCCTTTCCATTCTCCTAATGGTATTAAAACCTTCTGAGCCAACTGTGAGCCCAGGGTGTTTCCAGCAGATGCTGCTGTAGCAGGTGTGGCTTTTGCAGAAATGGCTGAATAATAAGAGAGCCTTACAAATGCACCCACTGGGTGTTCATTTGTGTTAAAAACAAATGGTGATGTCCAGACAAGATACTAACAAGGACCAGGGTGCAGGCTGGTGACAGCTAGGAGGCAAGGCTGCTGCTTGATGGACCTAAGCTTAGAGCAATGGGAAGGCATTAGGAAAGGAGGAACAAGCACAACCAAATACTTGGAATACTAGGCATGACTACAGCTGGTATTCTGTGTGTATCAAAGAGATAAAACACATGCTTAAGAGCAAGAAAAAACAGAAGGGAAGAAGTGCAGGAGACTATAAAAGCTTAGATGATAGTTTTCCTTGCTTTGCTGGATTTGGCCACTTTCTTGGAGGGACAAAATGGCAGGTTAGCAGGTCTGTGGTCACAGGAATGATGGCAGTGTTGGTCACTGTAATGAAGCACAGGAGACAAAGTAAAGCCAGAGTACAAAGGGAAGCAGAAGAGGTCAGTTTTGACCATACTGAAGATGAAGCATCTTCAAAAAAGGTGAAAGTCAGCAAGAAGTGTGTCAAAGATTTAAGGAACTACGCCAGGAATGGAAAAGTAAATTTGCAATTTTCTAGCAGAAAAATATTTCAAACAGTGTTGTCTGCAATTTTTTTCTCCAGGCATGCTTTGATTAATTTTCTCCTCTAGGCAAAAATACTTTTTGTTAAAAGCTGTTAACGAGATGAGGTGCTTCTCATAGAGGGTGATGTGGAAAGTGAGAGGTCAGAAAGGACTAGTGCTTTATGGGTAGAGGATATAATCTTTGTAAGGATTAGGAGAGCTGATCCAGGGTTTGCTAATGGCAGAGGAGAAAAAAAAGCCAACCAGCTGTTTTGTTGCACACCTTTGTAGCTGAGTCAGTCTAAGGCAATGGAGAAGGAAAGGCATCCATAGGGAATGATGCACAAGTTGCATCTGGGTAGGTGACTGGATGTGCAAGACAAATATCAGAAAGGATGTGCATGGAAGTTGCAAGCGCCAGTGACACTCTTCTAAATTTTTTTTTTTGGCATCTGTAAAGGGCATGGAAAAGAAATGTGGAAAGACTACCTGAGTCTGAATGGCTTGTGGAGAGGAAGAACTGATGCAGCAGGAAGGAGAGTGAGAGGAGAAGGTAACAGGAAGGTCAAGTAACAGCCAAAGGATGCAGTGATTGAGCAGAAAGAGCTGAGAACACGCGGGGATCACAAAAAGGCCAACGTGCCGGCTCGTGAGAGAGCAGTGTGGGCACCTGCACCTACAGTATATTAAGCCCAGCATGAGTGCAACATTACTGGAAAAAATATGGTGTGGAGCATTTAAATAGGCCTTGGTGACAGCAACAAGAACGTTTGAGATGAAGAGGAATTAGTAACTCAGAGCTCTGAGAGCAGCCTTTTACAGGATTTTGAGTACAACAAAGGTCAGTAAAATTGTTTGTGTTCTTCTGCAAAATTCTCAGTACCTTGACAATTCAGACCCTAAATTAATGTCCAAAGCTAGTATTTTCATACACTTCTTAGCTTCACCCAGGAGTTTGCAGGTGTGGCATTCAATTTACTGTTCCTTGGACAGTATCATACAGGCAACAGTGGAGCAAAACCCCGATTCTTCTTTCTAAGCTTTCTCTTCCAGATTTTTTCTTCTGTCAGTTTCTACTCCCTGTAAGATCATCACTTATGAAGCTAATATTGAAGACCTCTTCAAAAGTAGTAGACAGCCTCTGCCCTTACTGGGCACTGAACAGTACTGAAAGCATTTTGGTTTTTTTATTTCATATTGTGTTAGAACTTGAAATTTCCCAGTTCATTTTTTCTGCCTTTTAAAAGACAAAGAAGAAAATTACCTGTAATCTGGGGCCAGCTATTAACTGGAGGTACTCCAATCCCTATTTCTTGTCAGACAGAACAATACAATTTCTTCTGTCAATATGTTACTTAAAACCCAAATGAACCACATAAAAACCTGACTTTTTTTTCAGAGTGAAGTACACTTTGTATCCACTTCATTTCAGATGTTCTCCTGGCTAGGAGTGCAACAATACTTTCACAGAAAAAAAAATAAAAATTGACTACTTTGACTCACAATCAAAGTCTTCTCAAATGTCACAGGAGGTTCAGGCCAATTGTTTGTATTTACTGTGCTTGATTACAGATCAGTAGGAGATAAAATATTACTCCTAACTCTTATATCCAAGCCATACTTTTCTCCCTAACATAGATGATCACAGAAAAGAACTCAGGTGAAATGTTCTCATAAAAACAGAAGGGGCAGCACACATTGGCATGACAGCAACTTAACCTTTTTACCCTTTAACTTAGAGGCATACTGAAAATACATTTCGACTCAAATAATATGACAGATGTAGTCAGAAATGTTTAATACAGAGAAAATTTGGGCTGGTGCAAAGACATATTTTTGAGCTTACACCTATATTTAACCTTGTCTAAATTCAGACCTTTGTGTTTAGTAATTACCCATGAATTTCCCAAAGGTTTCCACTCCTTTCATAAAATTGTAAACATCAGTTTGCAGAAATAAACTCCTGCTTACACTGTAGGTATAGCCAACATAACTTTGAGTTTGGTTTGGGACATCTCACTTGTGAAATGCTCTGTATTTCCTGCAGGATCCAATACTAAAACACTAGTACTAGTTTTACTAGTGAACTAGAACTAGTGAAAGCTCCCTCCTTTCCTGTAATCTGCACATAACTTTCCTGATCATACTGTAGCATTTAGAGGAAAAAAAAATTATCTCTGGACATATAGATCTACATCAGTCATTTTCAACTAAATTATTTGAAAGCCCAAACTACATTTAAAATAAAAAAGGCAGGTGAAGTTATTCTGTCACTGAGCCAGACCTGGCTTGTCTTTGTCTTGCCCTTGAAACTAGTGCAAGGGGTGAGAGTGGCAGGACACCCTGTTTCATACTGTGTTTTCAGCTTCAGCTGTTTGCAGTGTCTCAGCAGTGCTGCAGGTGGAGAGGTCAAACACACCTACTGGATGGGATTCACATGTGCAGTGTCTGACACTGAAGCCATCATGTGAGTGACTGGTTTTTCTGAAACCAGTATACTTATCAAGTACAGAGAGATCTATTTTCCTTCTGTGCCATCAAGAAATCAGTGCTTTTGAACTCCTTGGTATCTAAAACAGTTATAGGTTTGCTTGGATAAATAACACCCAAAAATTCCCAGAGTGCTCTCGTAATTCAGGAGAGGGTTTATGCAAATGATAAAACCATGGTGCAAGAGTTTTAGGTTTCAAAAAAAAGTTTTATTGGCCACAATTATTTATAATTAGGACAAAATTTAGACAAGAAAAACCAATCTAAATTTACTTCCCACAGCTTTATGGAAAATACTCTGCTTTTGCAGTGACCTATAGGGTTAGTAGAAAATCAGCGAGGAGAAACTGATGAGCATGAGTGATAAGTGACATGTATCACATGAGTGATAAGTGACATGTATTAAAATGGTAAATAATCTATTTAAAATTACTATGGGTTTTAAAAAATATTTCCTCTAGGAAAATAAGCTAGAACATAAGAAAAGGTAAACTGAGAAAGTATGGCTGAGTAAGGCATGATACCTATATGTGAAATTTGATAATATTTTACAAATATATCAAGGCAAACCATCATTAATATTAAATATGTATCCAGGAATGATGCTACAGAAGTTCTGCCTACCTCTGGTTTTGGTTAGCAAAATTTAATTTTGCCTATAGGCAATATATATTTCTAAGTATGTCAATTATACTTAAGACACATTAATGCATTTTTAGAGCAATTTCTGTGTCAGTGAAATTATTGCCTGCTCTCCCCTCCCCACCCCCCATTGCTGTCACATATAACTATAACCACACGGAAAAGTAATATTAGGAAACACATTAAAGATGATTTATCAGCCTGGGAATAGGAAAGAGAGCCAAGAGCAGGTGATGAACTCTTCAGAACCACTGCATTAAGCTGAGACAGAAAAGGCTGCTCCATTATGTCAACTGACCTGAAATATATAATCAATTTGGACCAAGTTCCATTCTCATTCACTCTTGCCTAATTACATACTATTTAAATAGCATTACTCCGGATTTCTACTCACACAAGTGATCGTCAGAATTTGGCTTTTATTTGGCCCCACAAGAAAACATGATAAAAGAGCCTCACAGAAACCATGACTCACTAAAGCTCCAGGAATGCACTGCTTGCTCTCTTTCAAAGGCAAGGTCTTAACTTGCAGCCTTTACCATTTGTTTGCAAGTGTACCAATATGTTTTTCACTGGAGTTGCTCACTCAGGTAGAATACAGAGGTGAAAGGTAAAACAAAAGTAGTCCTAAATCTCCAAACTTAAAAATCAGACCAGGGACCAGTAAATGAACTGTGCAAGTTGTTCAGGGCTGCTTTAATATGCTCAAGAAAAAGATGCTGCTTAACAAGCAGTCTGGCAAATCCTGTATCGGCTGCAGTTTCCAGATAGAAGTGAAGCACAGTCCCATGTCGAGCACATTAGGGTATCTAATCTGGCAGTCACAATAGGTGACTGATGCAAGATTCTCTCCCAGCAGAAAAAGTATTTGACACAGGAGGTTACTTAGCAACATTTAGACAGAGGCTAAAATGACAATAGGATGGAAGTTTAATAAGGGACTACTAGAGGCCCAGAATTCAAGACTGACCACACTAACAGGAGGAAGTGTAAATGGTATCTTTCACATAGCCAAGACTCCCACAGGGGATTTACAAATAAGGAGGATAGCCCAAATCTCTTCTTTGGACTCTAGCTGAATTTGGTCAGCAGTGCCTGTGATGGGAACCTGCAACATCCCCTTCAGCCCAGCTATCCCAGTGAGGCACTTCCACCATCCTTTTCATTACTTTCAGGTCATCCCTGAGGTCAGGGAAAGAGGCCACCTGTGTTCACCCTGCACCATGGAAAAGTCCCATATCTCTAATAGATTTTCGTTTCCTGGTAATCCAATGGTTAGGCTTATCCATGTGCTCAACCCACCACTTTCCTTGTCTTTAACCTGTAGCTCAGCAATGCATGCAAATGTTCACTCACACGGTGATTAACCCTGGGAAAGGAGACAGTATCAAAGAGAATATCTTTTAATAATTCGTTTATTAAAGGAAAGGAAACCTGGGGATTCCTCTGCTACATTCTGTGGAAATTTGATGAGCAAAGCATTCCTTTCACACTCTGGTATTCGCTGTCTCAGTCTGATCTCAGTTACAAAGGTGTCACAAGACCAGAATGCCATTACAACCAATTATTTAAGAGGAGAAAAATCACAAATCTGGTCTATCGTGGACTTTTTTGCACCACGTGTTGTGCTGAACTGCAATAACTTATATTGCTAAATGGTCATTTATCTTTTTTGGCAGGAAAATACAAAATTATCTCCCCAAAGGTAACAAAGCATCACCTAAAGGAAAGATTTTCCAAAGGCTACAAGAAGTAAACAAACCTACTTTCAGGGTTAAGGACTGGTGTGAGAAAGTTCAGAACTGTTGAGAGATGCATGTTTCTTATTCAGTGACCAAATATTTAAATGACCCTTCAAGTTCAAAAGTTTAAATAGCCAGTATAAAAAACTGCTTTGCTTACTTCATGTGTTTGAGCAACCCCACTGAAAAATTCCCTTTCACTTGAATAAGCAGCTGATCATTTTTCTGAAGTAAATTTACGCAGAACTTGAACTCAAAAGGAGCTGTATGTGGTAATCAACACATTACTCAGTATAATGAGAAAATCATCTCTGTTTTCTAGAAGCATTAGAAGATTGCATGATAGTGGTATTATACTTTATCAGCACTAATACATCATCTGTGTAGGTGTGCACAGGAACAAAAGTTTTTCCTGTAAAAGCTGGGCAGTGCCAGGCATTCCAGGGCTGTTAACGCTCCCGAAATATCTCCCGAGTCAATTTGCCAGTCCCATTTTTCCGATGATGCAACTATTTATCTCACATGACTAGGTCTATAGAGAGGTCCCCGAAGAGGAGAGGCGGCCGTGCTGCCCGCGGAGCGCGGCACCAGCTCCCACAGCAGCGCCCTCGCCACCACAGCTCCGCTGAGCCGCCGGACAAGCCCGGCCTGAAAAGGTCTGGTTTACCTAAGGGACCGGCTCCTCCTCCTCCCCATTTTTATACTACTGTGGGGTTAATAGCTATGTCGTGTGGGGTCAGGGAAGACATCTGTGTCTCAGATAATATGCTTACGGTGATTACCACACATAATTGACTGACCTTCCCTCATTCTTTTCCTGCTGCAGGCCATGGCTGATAGGGTGAGATGCTCCAGAGGAGTTTATTTTCCATCACACACTATTGTGCTGCTGAGCAAATATTTTAGCAAGCGTTGAATGAATCACCTTTCAGACTTTGGGTTTGACAGTTAAAATATGAAGGCTGTGACCAATCTAATAATATTAGATTTTAAATCAGCTTTGGGAGAAAACATGGGAAAATCCTGCTTAAAATCCATTTATAGATACCTATTAAAATCCTGGTTTGAGTGGTAAAGTCAATGTAAATTTTTGAGAATTCTTTTTCTTTCTTTTTTTTTCTCTCTGCAGGCTTCATCTTCCTACCTCACTTGGAACATTTTGAGCTCTTGAGTGGGTTTGTCTCAAAAACTATATGCAAACCTGGGTGTAATAAATAAATAAATAAATAAACATTTATGCACTGCAGGAGCCAAGTTTCCAGGTAGGAAATGCTGAGGTCTAATTTAAGATCCTTGCTTCAAGAGAGATCATTAGAAAACCTTTTTAGTTCATGGGGCTGTGCTATAGAAATACAGGACTGTGCTGGACTGTTCTGCATAAAAAAGTATGGTACATTTTACAGCTGACAAGAAATAAGAAAAGCTCTCTCAACATTCAGAAACAAAGCAATATTTTTCTGACTTTATATAGAAGAAGAGCAAAATTAGCTTTTATTTTCAATACACAGTTACAAAAGGAATGGAAGGAGGAATGGAATGTAAGAGAAGATCTTTTTTTAAAATACTGCCAAATGAAAGCTTCATTTGAAACATTAAGATTTTAACTTTCTGATACTGTTTAACTCTGTTTTATCTATCTAGCAATTAGTCTATCAATCCAGACATAATATACTCCCACAGGAAACAATCTTTATATATATGAATACATGTATACGTCCCAGGTTCAATTGTGAGTGATTAAAGCTTTGTACCAGGAATATTCATCTCTCTCAGGGAGACCAGGCAATACATAGAGATGTCTGTACAAACACACACACACATACCTACTTTCTCCCTCCTTTTAAAACCCTTTTGTCACATGGAAAATAATCTTTACCACACGCCACCAGTGTGTCTTTATGGGCTATCCTCAGAATTTCAAACTGCAGCAATTTCACTGGGAATTAATGGGCGGAATGATATGATACATTGAACAAATACATCTGTTCTTACTCCTGCAGCTGAAAGCTAACATTTGTGCAAATGAATGTTCCAGCAGTACAGCCAAAAACTGTTTCCAACCTCAGTAGTTCCTCCACTTTAATTTGTCCAACAACATAATCTACATCCTGAGCTACCATTTACAGAAATTCATTTGGAACTGCCATCATCTTTCAAACATTTAATATAATTCATAAAATGTAGCAACTGCTTAACAAGGAAAAATATACATATTCTAAATGTATGGGTGATCTTTAGACAAATCTCAGCATCACTTCATAATTATATACTACAAGTTTTAATTAACTAAAGCTCTGAAAATCATAATGCCTTATTAAAATGCAATTAATCCTTTGATTAAAAAACAAAAAGCACAAGTATTTACAACAAAAACACAAGTAGAATAATTACAAATATCATGTACCCATTTCTTTTATTTGGGTGTCACTTATGATGTCTCACGTTCCCTTCATTAATTCAAATACACACATTATCTCAAATCCACAGCAGACTGAGTGACAGTGGCCACCAAACACACAGCACTATATCCTATTGATTTCTGCAAATCCTGAACAATGCCATTTGCATGCTTGTTTCTGTAATAATAAAGATATGCCATTCAGAATTAAAGCACCGGCCAGACTAGTGGCAACTAATTGTGTTGTGTGTAATGAGTGCAATTTCAATTTGATATAACCCTCAGCTTTTCTTACAGCATTCGCTAAGTACTTTCAAGTCTTTGTGGGGAAATAATTGATTTTTTTGTGCTGTGGGCACAAGAAAATTATTATGATCTTTTGAATAATGCCAAAGAAAGGACCATGAATGATTTAAATTGGTATATGAAGAAGGCTTCACTGTGGATTGCAGTTTGACTGACATCCTACTAATGTAGTATCTAGATTAGCAATTTTTAAGGAGGCAGCTAATATAAAATTGGTAAAACAGAAAACATTGCTAACAGGGATTTTGTATTTGTTATTCAGTGAGGAACAACAATATGGGGATTTAAGGCATGTCAGACAAACACTATACTATTACATAATTGCCCTCACTCTTTTCTTTTATGGCACATGTATTGAAGGGTATGTTTCAACTGATAAATTACACATTTAAAATATGTAGATACAATGGTACAGTAGTAGGTTATCACAGCAGCTAAAGTCCATTGGATATGTCGGTCTGTAACCACCACGTACAAAACCTTTTGTTTTGCATGATTGTGACAGAAAGGTTAGCAATCTTCCAATAATTACTCTTCTGAAGAATTGAGATAATTGCCTTTCCTTTCAAAGGAAGGAAATCTTTTTCCTAAAATACTGCCCACACCAGAGCACCAACCTGCCCATTCTATCCCCTGCCCTGTAAATTTTATTTAAGAACGAAAAGTCAGAAACAGGTCTCAGCCATCTAAAGCAGCACCCCAAGCCAAAATCACCCAAATCACCTCCTGTACATAACTAATTGTAGATTGTTTCAATCTGAAATCGAACTCCCTCTCTCCTTTCTCTTTCTTTTCAACTGATGAATGCATTTTATGTAGCAAAAGTGGTGAGTGAATAAATAAGGACATTATCCACATTCCACCTTAAAATGCATACCTTCCAAATCTTATTCTTCAGAGGAGGGAATGTTGTTAATTTAGTTGGTCATAACTAAATAGTTTCTAATCTGGAGCAGGAGTCTGCTGAGAATATTGGACAGTTTAAAGGTTAATCACCATCGCCTGGTTACACAAGTGAGGCAGAACTAATTCCTCCAAAGGCAAATGGCTTGCAGTTTTATCAGCAGTGCAGATTAGAAGTGTTAATATACAGAATAGAATGGATGCTCAAGGGCCAGTTTTCCCTTATCGGCAAACTTTGCAACAGAACTCAGCTACTGCACAACCTCTGCACTTTCTATAATAAGGCCCCTCATTTTGCCTCTCGAGCAGAACTATCAAACAATCCTCCCCAAACCACTGCCACCAAAATCAGGGTATTACAGACCACAGCTAATTGGAAGATCACTATAATGAAGTAAAAGATAAAATACTTTGGCTGCTGGCCTAAAATGTGGATCAGCACAACATAGGAAGCTATCTGGCTATGTCACATTCTGAGAGATTTACATAAACAATAAACTCAAACCAACAGCCCCCAAAAATACATCTTTGTTTACAGTAAATGCAACCTAAAGCACTGGTTATAAAAGCTGGGGGGATTTACATATTCAGCATTATTGTTAACAGAGCAGACTCTACCAGATATATGTAACTTTATGTATGCAGTGCAAGAAGATAAAAGAAGGTAGGATATGTAAGTACACATGTTGTAAAACATTTACATATTTATGTTGCTCGATGTGCACTAGAATACATTTGTTACTGCAGCACATCACAGCACACAGACTCTTGCTTGACTTTTCCAAGGCTGTTCTATGCTGTGGGTGTTTTTCTTCAGAAACAAAAAAAAAGGAAAGGGGAAGATCCATAAGTGTCACCTGCTATTTCCCAAATAAAATATGCTGATGGAAAATCCTACCTAAAAAGATAAGAAAAAGGAAAGGTACTTTGTGTATACGCATCATGGAGAAAAACAGACAGCACTGCTCAACAAATAAGAAGAAGAGCCAGTTCAGAGAAAAGGGATATGAAATATTACACTAATCATCTTTGAGTAAGAAACCTGGGGATAAGGAGCATACATTTTACAAACACTGAGGCTGAGCCTGCTCCTTCTGAATGAGTGGGGACTTCTGCCACTGACAGAAGTGGGCTCTGGACAAGCTCTGCAAGCTCTCTTGGAGCTCTGCTACAACTGTCCAGGCTGTCCTCTCTGCACATCTCCTGGGTCACCAACACATCAAACCTCTGCCCCATCCATGCTGTTTCTTCACTGCATGTGGGCTCCAGCTGAGAAAAATATTTCATTTCAGGATACCAAGTACTTAAGTCCTATTCATATCTAAGTTCAGTTGAGGAGGTAGAAGCAGAACATCATGAATTGAATTACTTTCCTAAAATAAAGGGCTGGTATTTTAAATGTGAGATGTGTAGCACTTTAACCAAACGTAGAAAATCTGATTCCTTCTAAGACTGCCACAGAGGAAGAAGCATTTTTTATAGAGAAACAACTTTTCCTTAGCTGTGAGCCTCCAGAGGATATGTAACACTGTCATACCTTGCTCAGGGAAGCAGAAAAAGGAACACACACAAGAAGTAAGCAATAGACCATTTCACCTTAAATATCACCTACTACAATAAATATGTTTGAAACTGGAATTGGGGAACTACAAAACCTTGCTAACTAGCAACAGAAAACATAATCTCTCACATATATTTTGGTGTTCTTTAAGAATAATTTAATTAGATACATGAAAGTATAACCCCAAGCACATTAGGTGTAACACAAGTAGAATGGAGGAATTGCCTTTTGAGAAGAATCTGTGCTTGGGCAGAGTGTGCCATCCCTTAATATTTCAGAATATAAAACCACACCTATTTAGAGTCACAGTTAATCATCACTAATTGTTACCAGAGCAAACATACTCTCAAATCCTCACAGCTGAAAACAAACCAATGCCTTGTTGTCATCATACCCTATTGGCATCCCCCCTCCCTTCCAAAAACTTGGGTAAACTTCTACAAAGTAAAGTAAACTTAGGTAAAGTTCTGCAGAGTCACCTGAGAGCCTGCAGTTCTGCAGAGACTATAAGATGCATATCTCCACCAGCCAAGGAGCTATCCATCAGCTCCAAGGCCGACACCCTCCTGATCCCTCAAGGCACATCAGTTAATCTCCACTGAATCAAAAAATACTGAGATGGTTTCTATAGCAAGGATCATAACTATTTAACGCAAAAAACAGACTAAAAATATTTTTCAAGTAGTGGAGTGTAGACATTGTTGGCTGTTAATGGAACACCTCACCACAAATAAAACACACTTGAGGTTTGGCCCTGGTTTCATGGTGCAACTGGATGTAGGTGCACTGCAGAGATCTAATCTTGAGATGAAATTGAATACAGCCTCATCACCAAGTAGATTAGATGAAAACATTCATAGCTACTGCCATGGGCATAGACAGAAACCATTAAGGACTCTAAAGGACTTGCAGATTGAGAGAGACAGTACTAAAAGCTTGAAAATTTTTATTAGAAGTGAACACTAAAGACTAGTACTGACAATCCCCTTCCCTCACATGGATCTCACCCTACCAGATGATTTTACCAGCTAGAGGGGGGGTCCAGCACTATCTTAGCAGTAGGTTCAAAAATTTCTCCAACAGGTTCAACACTTTGTGAAGGTAACAAAGACATTTGCCATCACTCCAAGAAATCACTTTATTCTCTCAAAAATTAAGATTATAGACTTCACCCTGACTGAAACAGACTTATTAAAACTTCCCACTGGAAAAACAGCCAGTAGTGTAATCCAGGGATGCCAGTGAGAACTCACAAGTTTCCAAGAACCAGGAGCAACCTGTTGATCAAACAAGACATCCCCTGAGGGATGCACCAAGCCTACTAATAGGTGACCAAACATCTCCCACCCTACAGAACCCACAGATACACTCAGAGAAAAAGATCCCACAACACATTAGGAAAAACATGCAAATGTCTGAGAAGCAAA
>VYZP01052550.1:8956-27430 GCA_013400635.1 Hypocryptadius cinnamomeus
TGCCACCGCCCGCGCCGCCCCGCTGAGCCGACCCCTGCCGCCGCCGCGCTGCCGCCGGCCGCCGGCCGCCCGCGGGTCAACGTGGTGCTGGGCAACCTGCTGCACAAGTGGTTCGGCGCCGAGAGCCGGGCGCGGCGGCTCCGCGCCGAGGGCGACGCGCTGCGGGAGCGCCAGGAGCTACCGGCCGCCCTGGAGAAGTACAACCAGGCCCTAGAGATGGGTGAGTGGCGCCGGTGTGGAGGAGGAGGGGGCGCGGCGAGGGCAGCGCTGCCCGCCGCCACCGGGCTGGCCCCCGCAGCCGGGCGGGGAGGGGGCTTGCGGTGAATGGTGGGAGAGGGCGCCTGGGGGAGGCTACGAGCGGGAATCCTGCCAGCGGGTCTCCTCA
The DNA here is from genome assembly GCA_013400635.1 of Hypocryptadius cinnamomeus. Classification (NCBI taxonomy): domain Eukaryota; kingdom Metazoa; phylum Chordata; class Aves; order Passeriformes; family Zosteropidae; genus Hypocryptadius; species Hypocryptadius cinnamomeus. The sequence continues at coordinate 9,342 of VYZP01052550.1, forward strand.
CGCCCGCCCCCCGCTCTAGTGAATGGCTATTTTTGTTCCACTGGTATTTTTGTCCTTGCTCTGAAGGTGCTTGGCGTTTAGCTGTTCGCTGCCGATGACTCATTATGCAGTATTTCTAGAAAACCCGCTTTCCTATTTATGGGGAAGCCATCATTCAGTGTAGGATACGCAGTAGTGGTCGTGTTGAGCCGCGCCGCGGCTTCCTGGAAGAAATGAGTGTGTCGATCAGATTCATTCAGCTACGTGCAGCTGTACATTCAGCATGATAAAAGCTTTGGAAACACCTAATGAGCTATCAGTAGGTGTAAAGGCTCGGAAAATTTCCTTTATTTTGCACTGTGCAAAATACTCAAGATTATCTACGGTTAGCTTTGGAGAGATGATCCCCTCGTGTTTTGAGCGTAGCCTCTTTGTTGACACGCAGGATTTCTGTGTGCCGGGTGTTCTCTGAAGAGCTTGGCTTTAAATAAAAATGCCTGCATTCCTCCTCTGCCAAACCGATGGCAGCCTTAGTTTATCAAAACTAGCTTGTTTTCAGGTTCTGCGCCGAGTAGTAGGTGGATCCTGCTCGCTCGGTTGTAGCCCTGTAGTAGTGGATGTGTGCGTGCGTGCGCCCGGCTTGTTTGCCCTGCTAGCGGTGGGGGTGGTACAACACCGTGGATGTCTGAGAGGCGTGGAGCCGGGGAGAGCCGCGGTCTCCGCAAATCCCCCGGGATCTGCCGCTCCTCTGGTCTCAGCGTGATGGATGTCCGATTTAATCGAGGAGGAAGGGGGGAGAAAGCCTCCGTCGTTTTAACACTGACGAAATCCTGCGGGTAAATGTCTTTGGAAGACAAGTGTAGGAAAAACTGTGCCGCTGCTCTGTCAATGAGCTCCTTCCCTGCATTGACTAAGAATCATGTTTCTTGATCCTAGCTGTTACATGCAGGGATAAATGGCTCTGATTTTTTTTTTTTTAAATTTCTTTTGCTGTGGAGAGAAACAATTTCACCGTTATTCCAGTCCTCGACTCACTTTCAATTTTTTGCCACGGCTTAATGCTAGGCATTGGAGATGGCAGAGTTTGGGATGGGATAGCATAACATACTATCTCCTCACAGCTGATGCTGGCTGTGGAAACCATTACTTCTGCTGTTTCTTCCACTTTCCCAGCTAGATGTGACAAGTTTTCAATCCTATATGAGTGTCCCTATAAAACTATTATGTGGTTTAGCTGAAGTAAATCCCTATTAAAGTAGGGCAGGATGGAGCCCAAGAAGGAAGGTGAAGCAGAGGGAGAGGAGAGGCTTAATGTAGGTCACTGGTAGATACAATGAATTTTCAGTACGGAATCATCCTAGTGTTTTGGGTTCACGGTCCTACTGCTGGGGAAAATAGCATCTCATCAATGAAATTAATGTTTGGAGAGTTTTTTAGAGAACTGTTTCTCACTGTTGTCTCTGCTTTTTGCTGTGTCTGCATGGGGGTGAAAGGAGAGGGAAGACTGTGGTGTGCTGCTGGTGTTCTCACACAGCACCTGTCTTTCTCCTTCCTCTCCCTGGAGTACAATCTCCAGCCATGGCTGTTGTGCATCAGGGTCTCAAGATAACTCCTTTGCAGTGTCCTTATTTCTGTCTTCACTGCTTTCCCAAGCAACCTGGGAATCCATTCAGAAAATCCTCACTCTGTCAGTGAACTTGAATTTTTTTATTTTTAATAAAATTGTAATTGGAAATAATAACAGGTATCTTGCTAGCTTTTGAAATCCGAACGCCAGAGGCTTATATGTTGTAACTTCCCTGTAGTGGATCCAAATTCCTGGTGATGAAGGGCAGCCCATGCCCCAGCCCATCATCTTTTTTGATGTTTTGTGTGTGCTGGTTGTGTTCCTCACAAATTGAACTGCTATGTATGAGTGTTCTTAAATTCTTGCCACATGTTCATCGGCTACTGTGTTTCAGCATGTTGGAGTTGCCTTCTTGTTTTCCAGCCAAGTATCATGGTAAATAAGGAAGAAAAACCCCACAGCTCTTTTCTAACTGTTCAGTGTTTAGATGTTAGCATATGAGTGACTGAAATGCACAGCCCTGAGAGTTACACCAGGTGCCTGAGAGCATTGTCCAAAAGCTTCCTGAACTGTCGAACTTGTGGCTATGACCGTTTCCTTAGGGAGCCTGTTCCAGTGCCCAACCAGCCACACTCTGGGTGAAAAATCTTTTCCTAAAATCCAACCTAAACCTCCCCAGACTCAGCTTCATGCTGTTTCCTCAGGTCCTATCCCTGGTCACCAGGGAAAAGAGATCAGTGCCTAGGCCTGCACTTCCCCTTGTGAGGAAGCTGTAAATTGTGATGAGGTGTCCCCTCAGTTTCCTCTGCTCCTGGCTGAGCACACTTCTGATGTGTGAGAAGATAGGTGCTTTTTACAACCTCCACATGACAGTGTATTGCTATTGAGTGTCAAAGGCCTGGGTATCGTTAGAAATTCTTTTTAGCAACTGAAGGCACATGAACACATTGATTATACAATTGTGATATAAAATTAGGTAAAATTTCAGGTTTCTTGGCAGTACACATACTTCAGTGGGATTTTTTTACTGGTGATTTTTGTGGAATACTTTCCTACTCTATTTGTTACGACTAGCTTTGTGTGATGCAGTATTAAAGCAAGTTTTCCTATAACTTTGCTCATTCTGACTGTGACCTTCTCCTGATTCACACTTTAGTTCTTGAGGTGCTTCAATTCTTGAATTACATTTCTGGTGCAATCTGGAATGTCTGGTACATATTTCAGGCCTGGGAAGAGGTCTACATGCCTTCAAGTTGTCAACTTTTTCCAGTTGAACTAGTCAGTCTAACAAACTCATACTCTTAGCGAGTATGTTCATCTTTTGTCCTTAACTATCACATTTACAGCAGCAGTGCTGCTCCCATGTTCACTCCTGTTGTCTGCTATGGATTCAGGTGTGGTTGAGTGGGGTTTTTTGTTCTTAAAAAAATCAGCTTTGCTATTTGATCCTTCCAGTCTCTTGAGATGTGATCTCTGCTGTATTATGCAAAGTCACTGCCTTTTTTTTTCCCTGCTATAGACATTGTAATAGATCCTCCATTATTGTAAGGTATCTAATTACCACAGCTTCAAAGCAAGCACATGTCAAGCCGCTTGAAAGAAAGCATTTGTTTCCAGATGGATCATTTTTTGTGCCAAGCTTTATGCTGTTCAGCCATCATAATATCAAGTATTGTCCAAATGTTGCTCTCATGGCTGTTATCCCAGCTTTCTGAATTTCATTTGTGTGAGGGTCAGAGGTGGGTTTCCTCTCAGACATCACTTCTCTTCTAACTAGTCTTCTGATTGTCTGGACTCCTAGGTTAAATAAAGTGAAATATATGATATATGTGTGCAGGATTGCTTTGTTTATGGGGTTGTTTTATTTTGTTTGCTTGGGTTTGTGGCCTCTTTTTGCAGTATGTGCTTTCTGCACCCTTTTTTCTTTTACCTGCTTCTCTCTCACTGATGGAAATACTCTTTGGAGGGACTGTGCTTGGGAGGAGTACAGTCATTTCCTATGTCCAGGCATACAGACTCTTTAAGCTGTGTGCCTGAAGTTAAAGTAAGCTAGATTTCACTGACAAATAAGTGTATTTTGAGGATGTGCTTTTGGGAGTGTGTTCTGGGGTTTGTTTTGTTTTGGTGTTTGTTTGTTTGTTGTTGTTGTTGCTGTTTTTAATTTCTCCAAAGCAGTTCTCAGTTACGGAGGCAACAGGTAGCTGTTGCTTCATTGGGAAGATTGTGAATGGAGCTTTTCCCAAGTACAGCTCTAAAGAGATGAAGCTGTTGTTGGGATGAGGCTACATTCATTAGACAAGATGCATGTTACAGGTCTTGGGTGATCTCTGAAGCCTGTCCACAGGGCTGTGGCTCTGCTGGGAAGGGCTGTGACCTTGTTGTGCCCACCTGACCCTAATCTCGAATGAGCTTCTTTGGGTGTGGAGGAGTGAGCCTGCCCTGGCTCCTGTGGCGTGGTGTGTGGGGTTTTTTTGCTTGCTGTGTGCTGTACAATTGGGTCCCGGCTCTGAGGGTGGCACACATCCCATCTGGATGCTGGTATTCCAGGACACCTTGTTTCTACATGAGACATGTTGGCTTTGGTGTGTAGTTACCCACTGCTGCAAAGTTTATCAGGCCTGAGAAGATCATTGTTTCTGGAGAGCTGTAAGAGCCCAGCAAACACTCAAAGTGGTTGTATTTACTTCTGGAGTGGTGGACTCTTTCTGAGCAGAAGTATGTTTGTCCTGGTGCAGAGGGAGATAGCTGATGCATGCAGCCACTGACACTGCCCAGGATCTTAGTTCCACCCCTGCCAAGGTTTCCAGAATGAGCATATAGGAGATAAAGCTCAGCTGTATCATGAAGTTTTCAAAACACAGTGAAAGATCAAGGCCTTAGGAAGAAAAGGCTCCTTTGCAAATACATCTGTGTGGATCTTTGTTTCAGGTGGATAAAAGATGGTGTAGGAAAGACCAAGGAGAGGAGGTGAGTTTGTACCAAGCCCAAAGTAGTGTTAGAGGTAGCAGTGCTACAGGGCAGGCAAGGGATATGCTGCTGGGGATGCTCTGGGGTGGAGAGCTGCTCACTGACCTCTGGCCCACAGGGTGGTGGTTGTGGTGTTGCTAGAAACAAAAATGCAGAAGCTTTCTTGAGCTTTGGTGGAAAGAGGAGAATCTGCCTCTCTTGACCAGACCTTGGAGAACCTTCCCCCCTCATCCCAGTGGATGATCACCATAAATTGGTCTGATCCAAAATAAAGCTTATTGTGGCCACTCAACACTAATTACTTTTGTGGTCAAGTAATTAATGGAAATTTATCTGATTCCTACCGAATTCTCCCTTTGTAAGAATTGAATTAAGGGGGTGGGGCAAGCCAGGAGGCAGTAGAAAAAAGACACAAAGGAAGCTACAGACCTTCAATGTGAGTTAATTCAAGAGCAATTGCTGCAGATTTTCCTACCAGGTAAATGCCAGACTGTGGGGTTGCACTCCTTCCTGGAGAGCATGGCATAGGTAAACTTCAAGCCAAGCATTCTTTGAGTTAGATTGAGTGTTTACAGCCATAAGATAGGTGTTGGTAAGCGTTCTGCCATGCCCCAGAAATAATTTGCTTGGCCATTTTCCTTCTATGTCTGTGTCTAAGTTGTTTCAAATAAGGGTGGGAAAGGATGATCAGAATTTCTTGGTGGACTGGTGGAACACCCTTCAGATGCTTTCCTACTGCAGCCCTGACTAGTGATGGATTTCTGTGTTAGTCCTGGGTCAAGGTCAGAAGAAGCAAAGAAGAGAGCCAATCTGTAAAGGGACTGAGCTGTCTTTAGAGAGAGCTGTGCTTAAGTTTTTGTAGAGGTGGTTGATGCCATTGTATGCATTTTATTAATTCTGCCATTTTCTAAGGTTGTATCCTTGTTAATTGTGCACTTGTACCAAAGTCTCATTCAAAGAAAACTGCTAGAGAGCATCCATATGCACCTGTATGTTCATTATATGTATTAGAACACTTTAGTGGTCTCTTCTTTTGTACACCATTTCTAGAAGGCTACTATTAAAAGATAAGGTCATTTGTCTTTTCCTGATACGGTAAAAAAGATGTTGGCCAAATCTTCCTTCCTCACATGATCTTGGGTACACTTTCCTGTTTGCAGTAGTAAAGAAGTAAGTCTTTGATGTTGTACCACCCATTTAACAAAAACAACAAAAAAGCCATGGTAGACAGCTGTCATGACTCCTGCATCAGCAACTAGTTCAGTAGTTTTAATAATTTATCAGAAGAATATTTAATTTTGTACCTCCTAATGTTAGATGACTTTAAGAGGAGAATGGGAGGTAGTGTTTCTGAAATTACCTGCTACAAAAAATAGTAGTTGCTTGCTGCTTAGAGGAGTTGTGCTAAAAAAGGAACTTTCCCATTCCTCTGTAAAATCATGTCTTGGAATCTGCTTAAAGTGTGTTTCCAAAACTTCTTCGGTCTGTTCTACGTGGATAGAAAAACATGTAGAAGTTGGAGTCAGGGTTACCTAGAGACTGTTACAGTAATCCCAGAGTTATTTTTAAACTTGAAATCTTTTGAAGAGTTCTGCCCCTCAGTGCCTTCCCCTCCCCCACCCCCCCATTTTACTGTGAATTAGTGCTTGAAAAATAGTAGTAAATACTTTATGTACGTCACCACTGGAAACATGTCAAGTCATTTTGAGGAGAAGCTCATGTTACTCTTGGTTTGTACAGAGCTTGTGGTTGAGTGCTCAGGACCTGTAGTTGGATCTCTGGAAGTTTTTGCCTGCTTGCAAAGGGTCTGCTGAAGGCAGAGGCATTGCTGAGCTGCAAGACCAGAGCGAAGGTGGTCAGGAGGCTTATTCATCACTGGCAAAGGGGAGAAGGCATCATGCTGTACAGTAGACAGTCTTGCTGTGGATTTTGGGGTTTTTTGTGTGTTTTTTTAAAAAGTAATTAACATTGCTCATGTAACTTACCCCATCTTAAATGGTACAGAACTGAATTTTCCCCTCCTCCTTCGTGTATGTAACCCAGATGTAATTTTCTATAAATAATTGAACTACTTCAGCGATCGTCAAGAATGAACTATACCTACTTAAGAAAGTCTGAAGAATTTTTGAAGTCTCTTCAAACAGCATACTCTTTTTCTTTCCTTGATAAAGTATAACAGAATGTCTTTTGCTTTTGAAAGAAGACGTTTATAGAACTGACTTGTGCTTCCTTATCTTAAAATTAGTAGGGTATTGCAGTACTCTTTTCTTTTTTGCAAATATATTAAGGGACCTGCTCATTTAGAGGACAGAATAAGTGAGATAGTAACAGAGAAACAAGAGGGTCCTTTTTTGCAAAAAGTCAGAAATCCTGAAACAGGCTTTACCTGGAAAAAGAGCTTATAGAGACCTGAAGGGTAACTTCTAGAAATGTAGTTATGTACTAATCATGTCGAAAGAGGCAACTATGTTGTCACTGGTAAAGTAGTTTTATGATAAAATATCTGTCTGTAAACTGATCTTCTTAAATAAACTGTGATAGTGGGAGATCTACTTCGCTGGTCCTGCCTTGTCTGCAAAGTACAGTGGTGTCTTTGGAGTCTCCTTGCACTCAGGTTCTTCTGCACCTAGCATAGGTTCCCCTTTCTTTGGGAAGATCAGAACTTTTCCTTGGGTGCTTTGAAGATCTGGTGGGGGGTTGAACCCTTGATGTTTTTTGTTTTGGTTTTGAATCTTGCTTGTTATATCATACTTCAGTCAGTAGATACCTTGATTTGGGGCAGTCTCTGTATCTGCTGTTTGAGAGGATAATTCCATTCTGACTGAGGCTTTGGTAGGGAACCTTTCCCAGCCTTGAACTAAATGCTGGGTGAATTAGTAAGCATTGAAAAATGACTCATATTTGTGTATTTACTGCTTTTATTATACTGGTGGCAAGAGGCCATAGATGACCTTGGGGTACATCATGTGAAGCAGCCCAAATGTCCAAAGGGTAGAGTGGGAACTGAAAATACAGGGAGAGCATGTTGTTTCATGCTGTATTATCTGGAAAGAGTAGCAGGCATCTAGCAGAGTGGTGAAAGATTAGGATTTGCATAGGAGGGTGCAATGATCTCATATATTGTGCTTAGCTCTGTGTTGGGACATTCTTGAATTTGGGACTTTTGCTGCTGCTACAGTTGATGACATGGATTTGGGCAGAAGGTTATCATTGGCTTTGGAGTTCTGGACATGGAACCTAAACTGTAGGTTAATGTAATTGGTAATACATTAATTTGTAATAATGTAATGTAATGGGCATGCTTCTTCCTCGTGAGGCCAGAGCTACAGCACAAAAGGAAGGATGCAAAATTAGCTGCATCATCTGTAGCAGCTCTTCTGGGTAGCATACAACTTCCCTTACGGTGTATCTCCTGAGTAATAATGGGAACAGTGATTAGCTGTGCTTAGCAGTGGTGACAGTCCAGCTTTAAATAACATATGGAGCTTCCTAACTGAGGACTTACTGAACCTGAAATAAAACTGCTGAGAATCTAAAGCATTTTGTTCAGCACACTGCAAGAGCTGTGTTCTTAAGCCTGGACTTTTGAGCAGCAAAATACAGAGGCCTGAGAGAAATTAATATCAATCTTAAAATTAAATCTTCCTTAAAAATTGGTGGCATAGGCTCCAGGTGGAGGATGGTGGTGCCCTGTGCTCCTCATCCTCACCACAGACTATTTCCAGGGTACCTAAGGCTGTACACTACTGCCTGCCAGTGGTGGTCCCTGGTCCCCCAGGGGAAATGCCTGCAGAGTCCTGTTCACAAGTGCCTGTCTGATAAGTGCTGTGGAAGGGTGCTGGTTGCACAAGTAGACTTCTGGAGGAAGAGCCATCTTTTATTGCATTCTCTCTGCACTAAAAGTTCTTGCACATGTCCTCTGGGGTCTTTGGTTACTTCAGGAAGATGCCAGTGATGTAAATGCAGGGAGGAAAAGCCATGTTGTTAAGAAAATACGTATGCCTTTTAAAGTCCAGTTGTTAATCCAATTAAGGTGGACTGATGATTCAGAAAACATGGGTTTGCTGATTGCAAGTAGGTGGTCATGTTCATTCTCCCCCTTCATCAGGTTTGGGAAGCTGACCCTGGTTTTCATCTTTGCTGTGAAATTAAGTTTTATTTTAAAGTTCTCAATATCTTTACTACTTCTGCTAATTATTTTATCTAAACTGCACCTTTCTCTTTGCTACTCCTCCTTTCCCTACCAAACAACCTTGTGCATCCATTTTTTGTGTGTGGACTTGTCATGCTTACATGAAGTTGGAGGTGAAAAGCTAATTTGCTATTCAGTTAATTACTAAAACTTGCTAATTTCTCACTGAAATGAAAATATATGTTTCATATTATTTTTCAAGCTTATTAAAAGGCTTTCAGTACTGAATTGTTCAGAACTAAATGCATAATGTAGCAAAACAAGCCAAGTTTCTTTCTCTCTCCAGGGCAGAAATTTCTTTAAAATATGAGAGAAGTTTCTACTGAAAGTGCAGGCTGGCTCTTACAAGCAAGACTGAGAGGTGTTCATGTGACACTATTTCAGTTCTGGTCATACCTTTAGGAAATATGCTGAGTATTGAAATAGGTGTGAAGAAGATACAATTTTCTAGGATAATTGTCAGATAAGAAGAGTTAGAGAGTTCTAGCAACTTCAGACTTGTTCTTTCTGTTCTGAGTTCGTGGAAGAAATCACAGTGTAGTTTATTACAGTAAAACTTCTATCACCATCTACAGTCAGTTGGGCAAATTCTCATAATTCCTCTAACTGCTTTCCTGGCACAGGATTTTGGGGAGCTCTGTTCTCCTACCAGCCTCCTGAACTCAGCAGAACAGTTTGTTTAAAAAACTTGAATTCTTGGGCATAACTAGAAAAATAATTTTGGGTGATAGCTTCTGCGTAAGTAAAAGCATAGTATAACATGCAGATGAGCACAAACATGGTGTGAGAGGAAAATTAATGATTTTGAAGAAATCCAAGCTGACAACCACACTCAGGGTAGGCAGTATTTGGTGGTCCAAAGGAGGGTCCAGGAGGCAAAGACCCAAACATACCTCTGCTCTGGCCCTGTATGGGCTAGGGTTTTGTCTGGTACTGTGGAATTATGGCTGGGGGGAAGGGAGATGCTTGGGAAGACTTCCAGTACTTGTGTCTTGGAGGAAGTCCCTGTGTTCCAGCTGCCTGGAGCCACAGATCATGGGAGCCTCAGTACTGCATCCCTGATGCTGACAAGGACATAAATTTTGCTGTGCAGCTGTAGATTCCCAGGAGGAGATGGATTCACAAAATGCCATCTGCTGGTATTGTGGAAACAGTAAAATTTTCTATGCTTTTCTTTTTTAATATGGCCTGAAATAATAAGTCATTTCATAAAATAAATCTTCTTTTTCTCTGCTCTTTATCTGCAAAAGAGAGAAAGGGTGCATTATTTTAGAACAAACTTTTGACTATTGTGCAGCTTTTTCTTTTAGGGTTGTTTCTTTGGGTTTGTTTTGTTTGTGGTTTTTGCTTATTTTTGTTTTGTCTTTTGTTTGATTTTTTTTTGTTTGCTTGTTTTTAATTGAAAAAAATAAACTTAACAGTTATTATAATGTAGGATCAAAATGTTAGGAGTTGGAAGGGACCTTAAAGATCATCTAGTCCCATGGGCTGGGACACTTTCCACTAGACAACTGGATTGGGTTGCTCAAGGCATTGCCAAGCCTGATCTTGAACACTGGCATACTTGTATACTGGCATCCAGCAGTGTTCACACATTCTATACATCCTCAAGCCCTCTCCTTCCACCTTCTGTGACTAATGATTTTCACCACTGCATTTGCTGTGGCATGGAACAACTCAATATCATGGTGCTCTCAAGCAACCCTGTAGTTATTTAGGCTGTGGATGTGTATACACTTTTTCATCCCACTTCCAGATGAACCTTGAGTTGGAGTCAGAGAGCTGATACCTCAGTTCCACTGACAAAGAATGAGGTTTCAGTCCATCTAACTTTGACCTGGTGAGATGCAGACCCTCTTGGGCCAGTCCTGCTGATAGCAGGAGGCTGGGAACTAGGGCTGTGTGGGTTGGGTAGAGCCAGCAAGATTTCAGGCTGCACTGCTTGTTCTGTGAGTGAGGTGAGCCTGAGTGGAGGTGGCTAGGCACCACTCTAGCTGTGGCATCTAGTCTAGATGCTTCATCTCCCTATAGAAGGCCTGTTACACTATGGCCTCATAAATATTGTTGTCTTTAGCAAAGTTGTTTGGTTTGTTGGGTTTTTTATCCTTTCTCTCAGTTAACTAAACATTCCTTGCCAGTTACTCATTAAGATGGGCCACACCTTGTGCTTTCTGACTGAGTCTCGGAACGAGAGGTACTAGCCCTGAATACATGTAGCTTTTTCTGGCTTGCCTCCAGGTTGGTTTATTTTCCTTTCATATTTTGAGACCCTTTGGACTGTGCTTCAGCAGGATCTGCAGCCATTCCCACACTGTTGTGCTCTGCAATGGCTTTTTTTGCTTAAAACTTTTGCAGTGAAGATAAGTTCCTGAAAAAGAGCTGGTGAACCTGTTCTCTCTCTGGGTCTGTTTGGTGTGTGAACTGTTCTGAAGAGTGCTGGAAAGCATCAGTGTGGTCAAAATGTGCAGTAGTGAACAGAAGCAGCAAGCTGACTTGCTTTGTCCCCTAATCTCACACTGCTTCCTTTCCCTGTGGTGCCAGAAATACCCCACCCTGCCCCCTGCTTTCCTGTGGAGGTGCCTAACTCTGCTTGCTGCTTCTACCCACCTCAGCATACCCTGCAACTGGGTACCCTAGAGCAGTTACAAAGATGGAAATACAGTATGAATTCCTTACTGTTCAAATGCAGCTAAATAATTTCGTATTTGAGCATTTGCTAAAAGGAACAAAAAGCTTACTTGAAGATCTTAGGTTAATTGCTTTTCAATTTCATTTAACTTGCTGTCTTTTTAAAAACTATCAGGTAGAAATGTGGATCACTGCATGCAGCAGTCTGCATGTGTAATAGTTAAAAAAAACCCACAACAAACCATGATAAAACCACACAAGCAAAAACCAGTACAGAACCCCACCTTGTGAGCTTTTGCAGAGCTCTTTAAGTGTAGTCTCTAGCTGTCGCTGTCTGAGACCAGTTGGAGAAGCATCAGCCCTGGTATGTCATGCTGCAGTTAGTGTATCTGGCGTCAGTCCACACTACAGCCAAAAAAGGCAGCGCTCCTTGCTGCTTCTTTCCTTCTCATCCGGTGTCCTGGCACTCAAGTTTGTGTGGCTGTACAGTGAACTAGTTGAGGGGAAACCGATCCTCTTAAGCCTTTCTATTTATTTGTTGCTGTTGAATTAACTTCCAGTCAATTGATTCTTTGCTCTGGTTCTCGGTGCAGCCGGGCGAGCCTGGTTTGCGCACAAGCAGTAGCGTCAGCCCAGGAGAGGGGAGGAGGTGGGAGGGGGGTGTGATGTTGGGCCATCCCTCTTTGTAGGTCCTTGAACTTAAAGAGTGGTGGCACCTGCAGCAGCTGTGCTTGCGTATGTGTTTGTACCTGGGCTGTGTATGGGCAATGTGTTCTTACTGAGGGTGTGTTTAGGATGCTGGTGCTGAAATGAGATCCAAACAGTGAAGCCGAAGCAGGCTGAAGAGAGCAGGAGAAGTATGGAGACAGGAGCCCTGTGTCTGAACACACATAAGGTGACATTTGTTGAAAAAGTTTAGATGTCATCTAGTTTGGATGTAAAGTTTAAAATTTACAGAAACATGATACTGTCTCTCAGCACACCTTGGAGCCTTTTTAGAGATTACTACCTGTTCTAACAGTTTTAACCAGCTCACATTTGAGAAAGGATTACTGCACTTAGCTGCCAGCAGCCCCCTTCCCACCTTCCAGGGGCCTCTCCCAGTACATGAAGGTCAACAGTGACCAAGAGTAAATCTCTCATAAATCTCATCACCTATGATAACATATCTGTTCTAGTGAGCAAAAGAAGAGCATTATTTGGGACTTAGTGTGTATTTTGCAAGGATGCTGCCACAGCCTGCTGCAGTGTCCTTGCCAAGCTGGGGATGTTGTGGCAGGGAGGTGGAGAATTGACTGGACCATGGGCATGAGGTGGTGGCTAGTGGCTTGAGAGCTGCTGGGTGGGTGGCTGCCAGTGTCATTGTCCAGGTGTCGGTAATAGGGTTGACACAGTTCAGCACCTTAGTAACAGCTTCCATCACAGGCAAGAGCACACTGTCAGCGACACCAAACTGGGAGAGGAAGAAGCAATTCATATGTTGAAGGGCAGGGCTGCCATTCAACCAAACAACCTGGGGCATGGGCTGATCAGTGTTACCTACTTCTGCAAAGGAAGTACACCTGGGATACAGTAACTCTGTGCAATAGGATGGGCTGGACTAGACGGCAGATCTGCAGAAAAGAGCTGGAGGTCCTGGTGGACAGGCTGAACATGGATCAGCCAGTGTTTCTGTGGTCCTGTGAAATTGAAATGTGTTCTAGAGACCTTAAGAAAGGTCAGATTAATAATGCTTTGGAACTTTATAATCCATATGAACTGAATGATTCATGAATTTGTGGAGGCAAGGTGTGTGATCATGAGAGGTTTGCTTGCCCTGGGGAAGGCAAGCGGTTATGAAGTGTAAAGGCTGCATGCATTTTTGTGATTTAATGGCTTTTGGTAACATTTTAGCTGAAGTCCTGCACTGGTGATTTCTTTCTCCATACTGAGGGTAGAAACACTTGCAGCTTTTTTCTTTTTGCTTTCTGAAGTGCCCTGTAAGCAAGATGGGGAAAAGAGCAGTGGCATCCTGTTTGGGGATATGAAATATGTCCTGTTAGATAAAACACAGAGATTACTTCAGAGTGAAAAGAATATATTTTAAGCAGGGAAGAATGAAGGAATTGCCTTTTTTTCCATTACCGGAGAGTATAAATGCAGTGGATGGGAAGTAGTGATTTTTTTGTTAGGGTGGCTGATATGAGGTTATAGTATTTAACATGTCCTGGTGCTTCTTTTAATGAAGTTCCTTACAACTGTTTTTGCTTTGCAGCTCCTTGCAAGTGTTCATTAATAGCACAGCGGGCGGAGCTCTGTACGTTGATGAAGAACTACCAGCAAGCTCTTCACGACGCAGACATCCTGTGCCGGAACAAACCCCACTGGCCTGCGGTACGGTGCTTGCCTTTTGTAAAGACCAGAATGAAAACTGCTTCTTCTCAGGGCTTCTCTCTGTGCTGGGGGTGTTGTTGAAAGAACATCGTGGCATTAACAGGGCCAGAAAGGTCTTAAGTTCTTCAAAGAATAAGTCTGGAAGGTCATCAGAATCTCTCCAGCTGGTGGGATTTTGGTGGTGAGCAGCTGGTGGTGTGGTTTTGTTCGTGCTGGTGCCTATTATCTGTTACAGCTTGTGCTGCAGCTTGGCAGCAGGATCAGTGTATAAGGCTCCAGCAGCCCGGGATGGCCCTGCAGGTCCCTCTGGGATGATGTGTCCCCAGGAAGTGGGTGACTTTGACAGCCTGCTGGCCAGTGTGTTTTTCTGAGAAGTCACCCAGATTGTATTTCAGGATTATTTTCTTTCCCTCTTTAATCCTAAGATTGCGTATCTGTGCTGTCTACCTGTGTCATGGTGTTTCATGGAGGGGTTGGGATGTGTTTCATAACCAAAGCATGTGCTACAAGGAGCAGTGGGAAGTTTGAAGCAAGTATCAGAAATGATGTTAGGAGAGAGAAATGGAAGAAGCACGTGGTGCCCATCACTATTACTGGTTGCCTGAGGCTGAACTGAGTGTCCCACAGTTCACCCCACCTAGGATTACACCTGCAGTCAGTCTCTCTCCTGTCAGCAGCAAAACTGCAGCACAGGTTTGAGCAGATAAAGCCTCTGGCTGCTTACTGGGGAGAGCATAGCATGGGGAATTGGGGAAGGATTTTAGGCAGACATTATCTTCCTGTGGAGACTAAGGAGGTGTTGCATAAATGCCTTGGTCTCCTGCCTGAGCAAGCAGGGCTATGCATCTAGTGCTCCATTCCCAGTCAGGGGTGATGCAGGGCAGGCAGAGAGGTGCTGTCTGAAACACCGAGTCTCTGGCAAGTTAGGTAATTTTCTCTGAAGGCTATCTGAGTTGTCACCTGTTAAAACCTTTCATGCTGGAAGGCAGTTCATAATCCTCCCCTGCATCCAGTTTGCTTCTCTGTCTTGGATAATTTCTCATCAAGTCAGGAATCCCACCTTGGGTGATGCTGGCTGGGTTTCTGTGCAGAGGGAGAAAAATTAATAACACACGTTCAGATATTTTCTTGAAGTGTCTTCAGTTTGCCTGAATCCATGAAAATGTGATGTGTGTCAGTTGTAGGTGCATAAAGGTTTCATTAATCACATGTCTGAAGAATGTTAATTGAAAATGAAATTTGTCGTCATGGCGTAACCAGCAGTGTCTCAGACGTACTTCGCTTATGCTTTCATGTTTGTGAGGACGTCAACATAAGCTGTGCTGACCCAGAATCCATGTTCTTCAGGAGTTCTGGGCATCTGCTTTGTTTTGTGTATTGCAGCATCTCATCCAGTGGCAGAGATTAGCTCAAACATGTGCTGTGTAGTTAAAAAAACAAACCCAACATAGAATTAAACTTAATTCTGGGTGTAGCTCCTAGGATGCAAGTGTTCACCTCCTGGTATCTTTTGGCTTATTGATAAAAGATGTAGTAGCTTGCTGAGTTACTGGTGAAACTCCTTGGTATGCTGTAGTCATTGGAGCTATAGATAAGTTAGTTTCTTTTCAGTTGCTATGAAAACCAGGACTCTGTAAGGCAGGGAGAAGTTTCCAGTTGTGTTTTTATATAGAGAGTAGACAGAGGTGCCCTCCTGCCTGCTGCTCATGGTCCTGCTTGGATCTCCCCTTCAGTGTGATGCTTGTCAGGGGTATATGAAAATAGGAAAGGGAAGGTGGCAGCAGTAGTCTCTGAAGTATAGGGGCCTCTAGTCCCTGGGCCTGACTTCTGGTGTTGGATCTTTAGGTACTTTGTCTGTGAACAGCCCACCTCAGTCCTCCCTTGCAGGTCAGATAAGGACATTGATCTTATGGCCTCGAAGGACAAGTCCAAACAAGCTTGCAGGCTCCCCAGTGCGGTGCAGTAATGCTGGCAGTGATGGCAGGCATGTAAAAGGTTATTTGTGGGCTGTGCAAGCATCCAGATAAGAAGGTCAGGGTCAGGCCTCACAGTATCTCTCTTCTTACTGCATTGAGGAAAAGAAAAATGTATCTCACCTGGAGAGAATCAATGTGTATTTAGACTTCTTGTACAGGTCACCAAATGATAATTGTGTTAATTAACCTGGCCTATGCAGTGCTTGCTGCTTGCTTTTGGTATAAGCCTCCTTCTTCCAATTCCAGTGGAATGGTAAAGATCTTAACAGGTCTCAGCTTGGACAGCAGTATTGAAAGAATGAGGGAGTTACCTGCTGAGGAAGATTATGTGATACTGGATCTTTCAACATTATTAAAAAGCAAGAAAAGTGGATCTGCTTATCTAGCCAGTCTCTTAGATGTCTGAAGCTGTACTTTCAGTACAGCCTAGAGGTGTTCACATGGGTCAGGGATGGACTTGTAGAGCACTCTTCTGTCTAATAAGCAAGAAGGAAATGTTTAAATGCGCACTTAGTTTCTTTTCATTGTAAAGGAAGCAATTCCTGTAGTCAGATTAGAACTTGCAGGTAAATTCAGAGGCGAAGCATTCCACTCTTGCTACTAGTAACAAGTAAAGTAGGATTTATTCCCAAGCTGGCTACCATAGCTGTTGGCCTTGGATGTGTTACTCCAGAACACACAGGAGAGGTAGGGTGAGCTAAAATGCTTCAGGTTAAGCAGTGGTACATTGCCCTAAATTCATGATGGTTTTGGGCCAAATTAAACAGGTGAAAAATTATCTCTGTCCTAGTAAGACATCCAGGAGAAGTGACTATCATGAGCTCTCTCAGCTGCCGCTTCCAGGCTGCCCTGTGCCACTGCCTTTTCTGTGCAGATGTCTTACTTTTAAGTTTGTCCTGGTATGTGAAACTGTTCTCTGGTGTATCCAAGCACAGTGGGATGTGTAGTAGAGTTGTCCCTGGGGGGAAAAACACCCCTCCTTATTCCCAGCTCTTCTCTCAGGAAATGAGCAATGCCTTTGGCAAGGGACAATGCAGCAGAGGGTTCCTGGGGAATCTTTTTTCACCAGAAGGGACTGAATTTCTTTCAATCACACATGTCAAAGAGGTTGTTACCTGAAAAGCATCTTGTTCTTCACCTGCAGAATGACTTAGACTTTCAGGTTTGTTTTCAGGTGTATTGCTGCCACCTCAGAAATGATCTCTGGATTTGTACATTTCCTTTGTGTGAACAGGGCCATTATGTGAAAGCAAAAGCTCTTTCTGGATTGGAAAGGACTGAGGAAGCATTGAAGGAATTTCTTTATTGTGTTGCCTTAAATCCTGAATGGAGCTCAATGAAGAAAGAAGCCCAAAAGGTATAAAATGTATTTACTGGCTATTTAGCCATTGTGCTGCTTTTAATCCCACAACCAAGTAAAATTCATGGTATTGCAGGTGATAGTAAACACCCAAAGGATAGTTTGATTCAGGAGATTCTCCAATAAACCTTTTTAGCACTATGCTTTGTGAGGGACCTCTTGGTTTTGGTTGATGCCTCAGCCAGAGGGATTATGTATTTGTGAATTCCACTGCGTAGGCTTGAGGCTGCTAATTTTAGTACCCATCAAAAAATGACTTTTATGTGGGAAGTGGCAGAGGATTGAGGAGAGGAAGCTGTATACTGCCCTGTGCTGGAAAAATCCTGCAGTCTGTAGCATTTTGTTCCTTATGGGAAGTTAGACACATTAAGTGCTAACAGCCCATCATCAGGTTCTCTGTGACCATCCATACAGGCAGCTTTTTATAAAAATGAGGTGAGGATTTGGCAAGATGCTTGGTGTGGACTGGTGAGAAAAGGAACAAGCTTTAAGCTAGGGGTTAAATCTGCTTGAGGATGGAGGAGGTGGATAAAGAACACAAGGAATGTTTAAACATTCTGTTAACTGGTCTCTGTTAACTGGTTATGATGGGAAAGCATGGTTTGAAGACTTCTGGAGGCAGGGTTAAAATGGAGGTAGGTAGGATCAGGAGAAGGATGCAACAAACTGCTGCCCTGGATGCTCTTGGGGAGCAAAATCCTTTGGTAAGGGAGATGGGCACCAGAAGAGCACCTTGGAATATGACTGTGGTTGTGGTGGGCACTGCCATTCAGGTTTCCCATGGGCATTGGGGAATGCAGGATGTCTTAGATATTGCAAGCTTTTTGGCATCTAGAAACTCTGAAGTTTGTGCATCTGTGTTCACATAAACATAAATATCTATGTTGTAATTATTATTTTTTTTTTGTCTCTCTAATTGACTAGATAATGTGTGAGATGTTTTTCCCAGCCTTTGAAAATGTGCATGATAGTCTAACAGCACCTTTCTCTAGTCGAACATCCCATACAAGATTGAAACCTGCATTTCTGAGTAGCATAAACACACAG
>VYZP01052552.1:1049-30116 GCA_013400635.1 Hypocryptadius cinnamomeus
CCCAGGTGGCCAAAAAAGCCAATGGCATCCTGGCTTATATAAAAAATAGTGTGGCCACTGTACCCCTGTGCTCAGCACTGGTGAGGCCACACTTTGAATCCTGTGTCCAGTTCTGGGTCCCTCATGACACTGAGGTGCTGGAGTGAGTCCAGAGAAAGGCGATGGAGCTGGGAAAGACTCTAGAGACTAAGCCATATGAGAAGTGGTAGAAGGAGTTGAGGTTGTTTATCGTGGAGAAAAGGAGTCTCAGGGATTATCTCATCACTGTCTACTACTGGCTGAAAGACAGTGTAGTCAGGTGGGGTCAGCCTCTTCTCCAAGGTGAGAGGACAAGAGTGACAGGACAAGAGGACAGAGTCTCCAGCTGTGCCAGGGGAGGTTCACAGAGTATTTATTCAAAAAAGGATTGTCAGGCATTGGAATGTGCTGCCCAGGGTGGTGGTGGAGTCACCATCCCTAGAAATGTTCAAGAAGAACTGGACGTGGCACTTAGTGCTACAGTTTAGTTGACATAGTGGTGTTTGGTCAAAGGTTTGGCTTCATCTTGGAGATATTTTCCAACCTAAGTGATTCAAGGACCCTGATAAGTACTGTAAATCCTCTGTGAGGCCTCTGCAGAGCCGTCTCTTCTTGGGGTGAACAACGCCATGACCATGGCATGTTCATAACACATAGAGAAGAAGCACGGTGTGACAGGAAATCCCTTGTAAGTGGGACTTAGTGAAAACAGCCTAAGTGTGTGGGATGAAGTGATGGAATGATAACCAAGGAAGCACAAAGCGGAAGTAACAAATCCAGGCTGCTATTTTTTTTCTGAAATAATTAATCTATAATAAAATAATGTTTTAAGTCAGTTATTCAGATGGAAAGGTTTAAATTGTATGAGAAATAAATATTTTGTTTGCAGTTTTCTCTTTGTGCATGACAATAATTTGAGTGTAGTAAAGAAGCTGTGTCTAAACCTGAGCAGAGCGTATCTGGGCCACAGCATTTAAACAATTTTTAATTGAGATCTTATGGCTCACTTAAATTGCAACTCTAATACTTTTTAAGCAGGGCCAAGTCCAGGCTCATTGGCTCTGCTGTACNATGGGTCTGCTCTGTCAACCCTACACAGAACATGTCACGTGCTACCAGAAAGAGCCTTAAGGACTGTCTTTATGAAACTGGGATATAAATCTTCAGAAATTTCAAATCCTTTATGGCCCATTTGATTTAAATATATTTGGGATTTTTTTTTTTTTTTCATTCCACAGCCACAATTCCAAACATGCAAGAATGTTCTCAGGTAACTTCCCAGCTCTAACAGTCTTGTAATATGTAATATATAATATTCTCAATTTGTAATTGAGAATTTCAGTACCAGATTTATGATTAGGATTACTGACATTGGGCACTTGCATGCATGCCTTCTGAATAAAGAGTACCATATTTGCTGTACCTGAGCAGCCAAGAATCCTCATCCCATCTTGCTTTTCCACATGCAAGAGACCTTGACTTTTCACCTCTTCTGCAGCACATGGGAGGGATAAGCATCCCTTGACCTCCATGACCTCCATGAGAGGTCGCTGGCTATGAAAACAGATCTTTTACCATCTTTAGGGTATTCAGATAGATGGCAGACTTATCTATCACACATAAACACATCAGTTTTTGTGTGATAGTAGCATCAGCTACTATCAGATGCTCAGATAGTAGCATCAGCAGCTATGAAGGTGATTTGAATAAATCTGAGCCTTTGAAATATTCTCACTTCATAAGTCAACCCATGGGTGTAACCTTGGCTAATCAGATGAAATAAGCTTTGCAATCACTTTAAACACCTGACAGCTCTATTTTTGGGAGAATCACTGACTTCCAGTGGCCTCCAGACAGCCATCTATCCCAGGAACACAGGGATATCTTGCTTGGCCTGATCTTACTCTTTTCTTCTTTGTGTGGCTCACCTCAAAATGAAGATCCTATTCAGTCTCTTGTAGATTTGTCCAGATATAACATGTTTTGTCCAGATATAACACGATTTGTCCAGATATAACACGTTTTGTTTATAACACGGGGATCCTGGATTTGTGTCTAATCTACATTACTTACATGGAAAAAAGACTTTTTCTCTTTGCCTTCACTGCCACTTTTACCTATGTCAGTGAGAATATTTTGGCACAGCTAAGTAGTACATGAGTACATGCAGCTTAGTTTTTCTGGATGCAAATAACTTTGGACATGGCACCGTGTTGCAGGGTTAACTACACTCTGTATCTTGAGGCCTCACCCCCAGACAAAGAAGGAGTTTGATCAGAGTAAAGTAAGGAATATGCATGTCCTTTGTGATGAGCCTAGACCCCATCTGGCAAAGGGCAAAATCTTTATCAGGGCCTGATTTTCAGTAGTTAGTGCTCAGTGCATCCTGAAGGCAGCTGTTTCTCCAGTGTCTCTGAATGGGCAAGGAAAAAAAATAAGGACAAGCAATTATTGTAATTTTACTGTGGACTATTTCACAATCTCGTCTTGTCGTTTATGAGTTAGTAGTTTCATTTCCATGGACACTGTACAATTGCTCATAGAGTGATGACAGGAGTGCATTTGTTTTTATGGCTTCCATTTCTACGTCTGGACTGTGGACTAATTGACAGCACTAAAAACTGCAGTGGCTTTACAGCATTTACATGTGGCTAGGAGACAAAATTGCAGGCAGAATCAGGTTTGGCCTCGTGGAAAACCCTAGTTTCCTCAGAATGGGCAGTACTTCTTACCTAGACCACACAATCAGCTTTACAATTTGTTGTTTATTCTATTTTGGTAAAGTTTGTGAGCAACCCTTCTGAACAAGGACTTGTGGTTTCTGTTTTTGTTTTTGTTTGTTTGTTTTTGTTTTTGTTTTTGGTTTTGGTTTTTTGTAATGTAAACAAAGATGACAATTCTGATTCCATAGCACCCAAAAATTTGAAAAAGTAATTGAGGTGACAGATGTAGACCAGATAGTTGCGGGTGAACAAGAAAGCAAAGAAACAATGTAGGTATCATAATAAATAGCCTAATTATTAAAGGGAGGTTTTGTGGAAATAATGGAAAAGGGTGTATGTGTATGAAGAAGATTAGGGAATTAAATTTGACATGTCTTTATAGAAGCTTCTTCTATGTATGTGCGGCAGTATTGGAGAAAACACAAAGGACTCCTGAAAGCAGAGAATAGACCCATGGAAGTACCAGGTAGTGGCTGGTATTTTTGGCCTTTGAGTAGAAATAAGGAGAGAGCTGACCGTGTGTTATCAAAAAGGAGATAGCTAGGGGATTAACAAACCAAGAAAGGACTTGAACACAGAGCAGAAATGCAATTCATTTGAAAAAAAGAATAAAAGAGAGGATGGGGGAGATGCAAAGACAGGAAAGACAAAGTCAAAGGAACTGACCATCACAACACTGCTCAGAGTAGACATGAGCAAAACAAAGGTGCTTCTAAGTCAGAGGAAAGTTCCTGCAGTACTGTAATGGCAATTAGTATCACCCATTAGCTTGCACCAGTTATATATTTATGGGTGGGTATGAGAGGCATATGCAGAAATAAACCACAAGGCTTCCAGATATCTGGGAAATGAGAGAGACATGAAGGGAAGTCTGAGTCAAGGAAAACACAGCTCATGGACCTGATGACGAGCAGGACTGCAGTGTTATCCTGAAGCATCAGTGTGGATTGAGAAGATATTAAAGGCTATCCCTTGGCCACATGCTGTTTAAGCTGGCAGGCAGGTATCCACGAAAGGTGTCAGAGAGATCAGGATTTCAATCTGCCTTGGAGGGAGTGGGTAAGGAGAAGGTATCTCTGTGAACTGCCTGTTTTAGAGATTAGAGTGTTTCTGAGATAAGCAGAGAATAGGGAAGGGTGGTAGGGACAGAACTCTCACAGGAAGCTGAAAAGGGATGAAGAGAATGTTCTGAATAAGACATCACAGGGGTGACTGTGGAGATGAAAAGAAAACAAGAAGAGGACAGAGGTTTGGGTGCTGAGGAAAACTGGGATCTTGGTTTCTATTGGTGCAAACAGATGATAACTCAAGATCAATGAAGACAGAGAAAGAATTCACTACAGCTCTTCTATAACACATTAACCTGAGTACAGAGGAAGAATGTTGACTTAGCAGCAAGCCTGAAGCTATTGTATGTATACATCTCAATGTGTTAATTTTAATACTGACATCAGGTGCTTTATAGGTGTATCACAAATTTTTGAGTAAGTAAGGAGTAGTAACCTACTATTTTTGAAGTAGAAAATAACTTACTGAGTTCCTTACAAATAATAGTTTCCATCTCTGTTTTTGTAGGACACATCCCAGCTTTATGCAGCATTTTATGTGGGATTATAACTTTTGTTTCTGATACTATAATGACCATATGTATTCCCTATTTATCAGAGAAGAGTAATTAAAATGAATGATCTCTCCTGAAAATTTTTATAACTATTTTTAAATACTCAGATATTAATTAAGAAAATTAAAGGATTAAAGGATTAAAATGAAGTTTTATGGGGTGGCTGAAGGGTAAGATTCTGAGAGTAAAATCATCTTAAGCTTTTGTAGTATTAAGGCCAGGAGGAACACAAAAAGGGTGGTAAAAATGAAGAATAAAAGCTAACTAAAACTAAAATGGCAGATAACATAGAAATTACATAGAAGTTTATTAAACTTTTAATTTATGTTACTTATTGGCAGATTGCAGCTGCCTAATTAGGCATAGCTAAGCAGTGACGGTAATATTTTCAACAAGCTGCATCCATGTGATTTGTGGTAGATATCAGTTAAGATAGTGCTATCTGAACTACCTTAGCACTCAAAAAGTATTTTTTATAAACTTTTGCTGTTAGAAATCATGGTTATATTATGATTAGATAGTGAGGTATGGGAAAAAGGCTGTGTAGGAAAAACAGTCTATAGCTTTTCTTGGCTTGTTATTCAAGGTGAGTCTGTGGCAAACCTGATTGTCATTCACGAGGGACAAGAATTCATCCTCCAAAGATATTATTTGAAATGTTTAGCTGCATGTGTATGCTAAATGCCTGTAACTGCTTAACATGGAATTTTCTACTGCTGCTAACAAAAACTAGCCTTTTGATAGCCCTAAGGTTTAGACCAGTGTTTGCCACTCTGTAATTCTTTCTTAAAATTCCTGATAATAGGTACTGGAGGAGTAGAGACTTCACTGAAGAGGTCAGTCAAGGAAGCATATGGAGCGACAGGTTTTTTGTTGATACCTACTGGAATACCAGAAAGTTTGATTCCAGCAGAGCTTATCCAGAAACCTACCTTTGCTATCACCTGATCTGCTGCTGATCACAGGTTGACCTGCCCAGCTCTAGAAAGGCACAACTTTAGTTATCACCATCTTTCACTTTGAAAACAATCATTCTTCAATCCCTCATGAGACCACCATGCTGTATTTTACACTCACGAGCCAGCAGTAGGTCAACTTCCATTTTATTTTCTTTGTATCTTTAAAAGAAATGAGATTTCAAAGCCTTCCTTCCTTGCACTAAAGAAACCCAAAATGCTGTAATTTTTGTCCTTAGAAATATTTTTTCAATACTATTTTTCACTGAAATCAGTGCCAAGGCTCTTAAAGAAACTGACACAATGCTTTTGGAGCCATGGTGTGTGATTTTATGTACTACTGCACTTCTACAGTAATTACATCTATTTTGCCTAAGCAGCCTCTTACCACAGTGAAAATTCCACACATCAGGACTTAAGTGATATGATTGAAATTGCTCATGACATTAAATGACGGTGACGTTTACATATAAACAAGGTACAGCTGACAGCAGGTTCTAGCCTTTGTTTTGTTTTGCAGCACAGCTCTATGTGAGTCTCAAAAGGCAGTTTTTAGAGCTTAAAACCCATACTGACAGATAAAAGCTGAGCGGTTTTCATATATTCACACCAGTGCTCCCAGAAGGGTTTCGAGATTGGGAACTCATTGTGAACTGCTTTATTGAAAGCCAGTGGAAAAATAGCAGCAAACAAAACAGCAGCAGGGCTGTTGGAGCAAGATGTGTTGCACAGAACCCTCAGCTGTACCTCCATGGCTGCCTGCTCCTGTTCCTGCTGAACCTGAGAAAAGTTCTAATTGCTAAATCAGTAATACCGTTTGAATATATAACATGCAAATATTTGAAGAAGCTCATATGACATTTCTGACAACGAGGCTCCTTGAGGTAGGTAAATAGTTTCAAGTTTCAAGCACTTGTTGTGCTTTCACTGTTTTGTTTTGGTGAGCACCTATTGTGAATACTGGAAATTCAAGCCTGGAATGTTCTTCCAACTGTAAAGATTTCTGTGGTTTGGTCTTTAAAAGCTAGATTAAAATAATTTTGTTTAGATTGTATTTACAGTTCCTCAAAGTCAAATGCTTCCTTTAGACTTAGAAGGAATAAGAACATGTTTTAGGCATGGCATACAGAACTTGAAAAAGATTTTTTTCTGATCATTGCAGGCATGTAATTTCCATTAGTTTCAATTAGATTGATGTGTTTCTATCAAAGGAAATAATTTCTTTATAGTGTTGCCTTAAATAACATGAAAACTAAGATTAGAAGAGATATCTGATGGCTCCTTAGAAATCCATGTCCAGCTTCAATGAATTTCTAAGAAAGCTTGCTGCGCATGAAGCAGAACATGTCCTGACTCTGTAACATCTAGGGTAAACACTGTAATTCTGGAAAAGGACTAATTATTTTTAGAGTGGATTGTTCATGTGGACACCCGGTTCCTTGAGTTCTGACTCCAGTTTGTTTTGTGACACAGTTTATGTGCTGTCTGGGATCAAAAGTGTGTTTTCTTGTTTGTACAAGTGAGGTAATCTAGTTTTGTATCAAAAGAAGCAAACCACATTTCATGTAGCATGGGAAAAACTGAGTTAGATGTCATGACCATCCTTCTCTTGCTCTGCTGAGTGACTTCAACCACCCTGTCGTCTGCTGGGAAAGAAGCATGATGAGTTGTATCCAGGAGACTCCTGGAATGCATGAAGGACAAATTCTCAGGCCACGTGATAGCCAGCCCTACTAACTAGAGGGAATGTGATGTGCTGGTCACCTGTAGGAGCTAATCAGGGATGTCAAGATTGGAGGCAGCCTGGGCTGCAGTGATCATGCACTGGTGGAGTCTGTAGTCTGGAAGAATAGAGGTTAGGTAAGGAGTAACATCAGGTTTCTGAACTTTAGGAAGGCAGACTTCCAGCTTTTCAGGGAGATAGTCAATGGGATGGTCTGGGAGTCTGCCCATGGGGACAAGGTAGCAGGAAAGAGCTGGCAGATCTTTAAGGAAGTCCTCCACAGAACACAAGAGCTAGTGATTCCCAAGAGAAGGAAATTGGGAAAGGAAGGCAAGAGATCAATATGTCTGACTAGGAAACTGCTGGTCAAACTAAGGGAGAAGAAGCAAATGCAAAAGCAGTGGAAACAGACAGCCAACAGGAAGAGTATAGAGAAGAAGTATGGTTGTGTAGGAAGGGGATGAGGAAGGCCAAGGCAAAACTGGAGCCGAAATCTGGAGAGGGACACAAAGAATTACAGGAAGGTTGTCGACAGGTATGTTAATTGGAAAAGGAAGACCAAAAAAGTGTACCCTCTCCAACAAACAAGACTGGTGAACAGGTAGCAACAGACAAGACTGAACTACTCAACAATTTTTTGCTTCAGTCTTCAAAGGCAGCCTCTCTTCTCACACCCTCAAGTCGACGAACAGCAGGTTGGAGACTGGGAGAGCAAAGTCCCTTCTGTTGTAAGAGAACAGCAGGTTCATGACTACCTGAGGAATCTAAATGTGTGTAAGTCTATAGGATCTGAGAAGATGCATCCCAGAATCCTGAGGGATTTGGCTGATGTAGTTAGCAAACCACTCTCCATGATATTGAAAATCCATGGCAGTCAAGAGAATTCCCAGGTGACTTGATAAGGGGAAATACTGTACCCATCTTTAAAAAGGGTAGAAAGGAGTACCCTGGGAACTACTGACCTGTCAGCCTCCCCTCTGTGCCTGGGAAGGTGATGGAACAGATCCTCCTAGAATCTATGCTAAGGCACATGGAGGACAGGGAGATGATTTGAGACGGCCAGCACAGCATCACCAAGGCAAGTCCTGCCTTACCAACCCAGAAGGCCACTTCTGTGGCTGGGTGGCTCCATCAGTGGACAAGGGAAGGGCTCCAGGTGTCATTTATCTGGACTCCCTAAAGCCTTTGACATAGTTACCCACAACATCCTTCTCTCTGTAGAGTGATGGATTTAATAGATATACTGTTAGGTGGCTGATGAATTGGTTGGATGCTTGCATCCAGAGGTTGATCAATGGCTTCGAGTTCTGATGGACATCACTGACAAGTGGTGCCCTCAGGGGTCTGTACAGGGATCAAAGTGCTTAATATCTTCATCAATGACATAGACAAAGGGATCGAGTGCACCCTCAAAAGATTTGCAGGTGACCCCAAACTGAGTGGTCCTGCTGACACACCTGAAGGATGGGATGTCATCCAGAGGGACCTGGACAGACTGGAGAAGTGGCTCGTGAGAGCCTCATGGGGTTTAACAAGACCAAGTGCTGGTGCTGCACCCGGGTCAGTGCAAACCCCGGTATCAATCCAGGCTGGGGATGGGCAGATCACAGCAGCCCTGGGAAGAAGGGCTTGGGGGTGCTGGTGGCTGAGAGGCTGGACATGAGCCAGCCATGGGCACCCCCAGCCCAGAGAGCCACACGTGTGCTGGGCTGCACCCAGAGCAGTGTGGGCAGCAGGGCCAGGGAGGGGATTCTGCCCCTCTGCTCTGCTCTGCTGAGACCCCACCTGCAGGGCTGCATCAGCTCTGGGGTCACAGCACAGGAAGGACATGCTCTTGAAGCAAGTTATAAAGGAGGCCACTAAGATGATTAGAAGGATGGAGGAACCCTCCTAAGAGGAAAGGCTGAGAGAATTGGGATTGTTCAGCCTGGAAATGAGGTCACCCAGTTAGGTTGGGTGACCTAACTGGGGCCTTCCAGAACTTGAGGGGACTTTACAAGAAAGATGGGACAAGACTATGCAAAAGAGCATGTTGACAGGATGAGGGGCAATAGATCCAAAATGAGAGTAGGAAAAACTCTGTTACTGTGAGGGTGGTGAGACACTGGAACAGGTTGCTCAGAATAGTTGTGTGGTATTCATATATTCTTTGAACAGAGAGAGACATAATTCTATCTCTCAGGGTTTTCCTAGGAAGATGTGAGAAAGTTCAGACAAAGAAGAAAAACAATTCTTATCTTCACTTGTTGTTTGGCACATGTGGAATGTGTTATGGAAATTGTTTACCAAAAGGTAGTTTCTTAATTGGTGATGGTGTTTTGGATTGATTGAGGTCAAACCTGTGTCGCGACTGTCTGTAAGGGGTCATGGTTTTTTTTTCAGTATAGCATAGTATAGTATAGTATTAGTGTAGTATGTAGTATAATATAGTATAGCTTAATAAAGCATTTCTTCAGCCTTCTGAGATCATGGAGTCAATGCACGTTATTCCCCAGTGAGGGTCCGCCAGCCACGATACAGTTGTGGGTGCCTCATCCCTGGAAATGTTCTGGGCCAGGTTGGATGGGGCTCTGAGGAGCATGGTCTGGTGGAAGGTGTCCCTGCCCGTGGCGGTGGGTTGGAACTAGATGATCTTCAAGATCCCTCCAACCCAAGTCATTCTATGATTCTCTCCCACTCAAATGACCAAGGAGAGTAAGGACTCATTAATTCTTCTACATTCTGTCAATGCCTTCCATGTTTGGATTTAATTGAAAGTCACTGTGATACTTCATTTGTCAGTCAGGGAAGTTCATTGGCATCTCTGGTACCTTAGAATCCCTCAAAATGAGATCAGAAAGGTTTTTTACCAGAACAAAAAAAAAAGCAGAATGCAAACTGTAATGGATCCTTGATCAGACATTCTTTCTTTTTATATCTAATGAAAACTCTTGGACTCTAGAGATTTCTGGGCCAGCATTTGCGCTTAAGAACATTACAGCTGACTTCCTGAAAAATTGTCTACAAAAAGACTAAGTTGAAGCTGGAGGCATGGGCACAGTCTATGCTGTATGCAGGGCTTGTGAATCTGATTAAAGTGCTGGGTTTCTAGATTCATCATTCTAAAGCAAAAAGGAATTTTTTACACTCTGTATGATTCATATTTGGAGATTGTCCCTCTGAAATTTTATTTTGGGTATGGTGATTTCTGAGTTTAGTTTGTTTTGGAAGGTTTTGCAGCATGGGAATGAAAAAGTCTGTTCAGATAATAACACAATGCAGAGGGCAAGGTAGAGCAGAATCTGAATGTTTCATAGAGTCAAATATGCCATAGGTAGAATTAATACTGTTTTGTCAGGGCTGTGATTGCTTAAGAATCCTGCTCATGATTTGACCTGGAATCAGCACTGTGGCTGCATTTATCCTGATGTTAATTTCTTTAAATCAGAGCGTATCTTTGGCATAACAATTTTTCTCATGGTAAATTAATATTACAAGCTAAAGACTTAAGGATTGGTTAATTTATTTAAATGTCTTCAGATCAGAATTATTTTGATGGATTTATTTGTATATTTCAATGAAAAGCTGACACAAGGGAGGGAAGGAAAAATGAGTTAGTAAATTGCATCAGAAAACACCTTCTTAGTAAATTTGGTCTGCTTTTGAAACTTAGAAAACTGTGTATAATTTTGATTAATACTTCAAAATTCCTGGTTTGATGTAGTGAAGTTGCCTTTAAATTTTGGAAAACATTTAGGGTATTCTTGCAAATAACTTTTGTATTAAGCAAAGAATATTTACCAAAATAAATTTGAGCTCATTAAAATCTAAAAGAATGGAAGAGAAACCTGAGCATTTTTCAAAGTATTGACTCTTGGTGAGTTTGCAGTCTTTCTTGAGAACATTAGACTGTCTTCGATTTACATGTAGGTAATAAGAAAATAAGTATCTGCCCCAAAGTACTACAGCTCCAAATTCTAAGGTTCTTCTGCAAGGGTCATCAAACACTGTCTGATCTGAGGCTTTGCACCAATATGGTTAAGGCAAATCAAAGGAGTCGAAAAAGGCAAGTGCAGGGTCCTGCACCTGGGGAGGAACAGCCCCAGGCACCAGCACAGCCTGGGGCTGACCTGCTGGGGAGAAGCTCTGGGGGTCCTGGTGGACAGCAAGCTGTCCATGAGCCAGCAACGTGTCCTGGTGGCCAAGAGTGCCAATGGTATCCTGGGGGCATTAGGGAGAGCACTGCCAGCAGGTGGAAGGAGGTGATCCTGTCCCCTTATTAGGTTTGGCCATAGGCACAAACTGAAACACAGGGAATTCCACCTGAACATGAGGAAGAGCTTTACTGTGGGAGTGAGAGAGCATGGGAAGGGGTTGCCCAGAGAGGTTGGGAGCCTGTTTCCCTGGAGATATTGAAAAGCCATGTGGACTTCCTGAGTACTGTGCTGTAGGGGACTCTGCTTGGGCAGTAAAGTAGGACTGGATGACTTCCAACCTCACCAATGTGTGATTCTGTCTTTAAGCCATCCTGGTGCAGAAGTGCTATATCATCTGGTGGGGGCTCACAGAGTGGTACCAGCTTCAGCCAACACCTCTTGGGAAAGGTTCTATTTTTAAGCTAAAGCACAATATGACACAACTAACTTTATTTATTTTTTTTTTCCCTTAAACCATTTTTTCTGTTTTATTGCTTGTACCTAAATGCTGTTTAATTCTGCTATGTTGAAGTTATGCAAACCCTTAATGGAGGGCTTGAGAATTCAAGCCTAGAGCTTCTGTGTGTTTGACTGGGATTACAATATGGTACAATAATCATAACAATTGTCCCAAAATTTTGATTAGCTCAAAGCAAAACTACTCCTGATTGCCATCTAGTGAACCAGACTAGTATACTCCTATTTTAATATCACTCTGATTACTTCCTGTCTGTAAGAACCTAAAGGGAAAGCATGTATCTGCCCCTCTCCATGCAGCCAATGAAATCCAGGTATATGAATCTCAGACTTCTGGTCGGGGGATGAGGAAAAAAGCGGAGATGAATCAGGGCCATTACCCTCTGCACTGCTTATGAAAAAAACACAGGGAAGGATAAACATCAGCAAGCACTTAATTTGGTAGCTATATGTGGTGTGGAACATATTTCTCCTTGTCCAGAACTATATTCAAACAGAACTGGCTGATTCTTTTTCAGTGTATGTGAACACTATTGGCTTTTAATGAATAATTGCTTTTATATACTTGAAAGCTGCATGACCTCTAACAGTTCCTTTTGCAGACAATTATTTTCTTTTTGTTTTTAGTATGTCCCTAAGGGAAACAGATTTTTTCATAGAAATTTTCAGGTCAGACTTATGCCCTCACAGCTCCTTCAGTGATCTTACACACAGTCAATCACTTCCTTTCACCACTGGTTTAAGACACTGCACAGTCTAGGGAAGATTATTCCCTGTTATGCATCCATCTGCAGGGTTTCTAATCCATTCTTTGAATCATAGAGTGAGCTCAGAATAATGAAGATGTAAATGCTTTTTAAAAATCTTGTTTCTGTGTGATGTGGATTCCAACCTATCTTTATTTGATAGATTGGGCCACAAACAAAGAGTACACACAGCTTTTTAAAAAGTTATGATTCTTAGTTTCTAAAGGAGCTAAGATAATCCATATACTGTGACTTGTACGTTCAGTTACCAGGTTGTCCTGAAGTACTGTACTCCAAGGTAACCACTAGAATTAACAGATGGTATTTTATATTCTGAATAATTTTATAGCATTTTATTTTTTATTTATCCAAAGTGTTTAAACAATGTCCAAAATCTGCTTGACATCAAAATTAAGTCACCTAAATGTCTTGAAGAGAGTGTAAAGGGTAAGCAGGCAGAAACTGAGAAGCAGAATGGTTAGGAATAGACTAATGAAAACATTGTTAAACTTGAAAATACATATAAGCACTGAAAAAAAAAAACCACCTGTGGATGTTATTCTGCTAGGAAATAACAGTACGGCCTGGGTCCTTGCTAGAGAGCCGTATGGATGCTTGCTGGTGTTCTGCCACCAAACAGAGAGAAACAGAGTGAGGCTCTGCCTTAAGTGTGTATTTGAGAAAGACAACTTTGCCAGTAGCTTTGGGTAGACACAAGGTGACTCTGTTAAGCTCTTTCCAAAGACAGCTGAATCCTTTGTAGAGCAAGGGCTTAATTTGCATGGGTGTGATCCATCCTGATTAGGGATGAGAATGAAACTTTTGGATAGATTACAGGACAGAAATAGGACGAAACAGACATTTGATGAGTCCCTAAAAATAAATTAAAAATGCCTTCAGCTCTGGTTAGAGGCAGGCTTAGAGAGGCGAAGGGGAATTAGTTCTAACAGCTTGTGCTGGAGGCCAGCAAAAAGTACATATAGCTAGCAAATGCCTTTGGGATGAGGCTGTCACTGAAATTACTGATGAACACTTCCAGAGACTGATTTAGATTATCTTCTGGCCAAAGATTTCAGACCTGCCAGGGTTACTCAGATTTGTACAGTGTTTCATCCTCATGTACATGCCTCTGGATGTGAACTAAGCAATTTGTGGTTTGCATTCTGATCAGAGGGAAAAAAGAGGTTTAGAAAAAGGCACCTTGAGCAGAGGTCACTGTTGATGTGCCCCAACACAAGCACAGCTGGTTTAAATCTCTTCATGGGAAAGGTGGGGATCAGATAGGCAAGGTAATGCCTGTCTTAGCCATTTAGAGAGTCAGAAACATAATGGCTGTTATTTGTGCCACTTGAGTTTTCAACTACTGGCAGCCACTCTACAGCACCCATTTGCTGTACAGAGGAAAAAAGTTGGTTGCTCTGTTTTTGAGTGCAGCTTCACAGCCCAAGGACAAGGAAACTGTGCCTTCCAGCAGAATAGGACAAAAGACCTCTCAAAAATGCAAATCAGCAATAAGTCAAGGGTGCACAAGGGAAAGGAGATGGAAAGGAGCTGACTGTTGCTCAGTTTCTTCTGCTTGAAGCCTGGTGAAAGAAGCAGAGCTGCTCAGCAGGCATAAGCAGTATTATCCTGTTCTCTTCAGGGAAGGTAGAGCCATTTTTCACAATCTCAAAGTGAAAATATGTTTGTGCTTTTTCTTCTTGGCTGGTGTTTTACTTGCAGTGAGGCCAACTTTGATGTAGTTAGCACTTTCTTTCCCTCACAGTACTAGGAAAATGCCTGCTCTGGCCTTGATTCATTCATACCCACTACTGAGAGGAGACCTGGTTTCTGCTGCAAATTAGTAATGTGTATGTGTGTGCCAGATTCTACTGGGATATAAGATGAAATGATTTCACTTGATGAAATAAAAACAATTTGCAAAGGCTTTGAACTCATTCATGTCAGAGTGGTTTGGGTAATATTCTTACTTCCCCACATTATTTTAAGTGCCCTTGGTTTATAATATAAATAGAACAACTTTATGCTAAAAATTAAAGCATTTCCTTTTCTGAAGGGAGTGCTGCAGCTGACGCAAATTAAACCTCAATGTTTCTATTGTAGATGTGCTTTTGGAAAGTCTTAATGCAATTACTAATCTTACACCCATAATAAAGTTATGACCTGTAGTTTAAAAGCAGTTGCTTACTCTAAATGCACTAGAGAATCACAGAGATGACTCTTGCAAATGAAATAAAGTCAGATTCTGTTTCTAAGATTTGCTCAACTGACAGATGAGGCACTCAGGACCTTTCAGGATTAAATGCTTTGTCAGGCCAGGCTGGATAATTTCCCTTTCTCTTTTCACGTAAATGAAGCTACTGGAAGTTGTAGAATATCATGCAAATCAATTCAATGAATGAACACTTCCCAGAATGAACTTTTTTCCCCGATTTTTGCTTTTTGCTCTGATTTCCATCTTCCAAGGGTGCCAGCTCTTCTCATATCACCTCCAGCTTTCATGTTTCAGCTCTTCTTTACTCTCTCTCTGCATCCCCAGCTTCATTTCTTGTTCAGTACCTTGAAGGGTCCCTTTCCTTCCCACAGATCACCAACATTCACAAATCTTGAGTGAACATAATGTCATGGAGACTTCACCTCTCTCTCTCAAATTTGAATTAAATTGGCCGACGGATTAAAAATCTGTTGGGGAGAACTGGCAAAAACCTTTATAAGCCTCATTTTTCTTAGAACAACAAGCTAGAAGGTAGCAATATATTAAAGACAGATAATTGATCTAAGTATGAGGACATAGAAATTATTATGAATATTGCAAGTAAATCATCAGAGAGCTATACCTCTGAAGACTTGTGCCAGTAGATGGGAAAAAAAATTTAAATCGCATTTAAATACATTTGCAGGCAAGTCAAAGCAAAATCAGATGTTTATAATTAGTGGGAGAAAAAACTGATTTGTAATGTATATAATTGAATGTCATCTACAATATTGTGGTTACTGTTTTTCGTACTTAAAGGAAGTGCTATTGGATTAATATTAGACTTTAGGGATATCCTTTGTAAAAGAAGGTAAAACACATAGAAGTTGGGCATGTAACTTCTCTAGAATGAAAAGTACTCTCAGCAACCTAACTAAGCATGAAAATGGCACTATAATGTATAAAATTTTGTATAAATAGTAGTAATATCTGATTAAGCAGTTCAGCTCCATATGGGCCATATCCCCATATGATGACATAGTTAGAAAACACAGTCCTAAAATACAAATTTTGAATGGGCTATGATCAATGTCTTCTGAATGGCTGCATAATGCTTTCTTAAATGATAAAATTTTACTCAGTAATTCCTGCAAGAATGTTATAATTTTCCATGCTGTGAATTTGAAAACTATCAAACTTGATAATATCTTCTAGAAGGACACTCAATTTAAAGCTCATGACAAATGATCCACTTTCCTTATGTTCCAATGATGTGTTATAGTCATCACTAAGGAGTTAGATTATATTTGCAATTTTTTTAAATTTCAAAATTAATTTTTAGTAATTTCTTATTTGTCTGCCATTTTAAAATGCCATCTAAAGTTGGGCACCTGTGCAGTTATTTGGAAACTGTTCAAATTATCTTCTGATCTTTAGACTCTGGCTTCATCAAGAAGATGGTTTTATAGTCCAGGTGCTTTGAGCTGTGGTCAACTGGAAATAGAAAAGATGAAACCAATAAAGATATTTTTCTTCTTAGAGTTCCACAGAGTCATATTCTGCAGCTGTCCCTACATGTTACGTTGTATGTGTAAAAAAAAAGTCCAGCTTAAAATTTGAATCAAAGAGTTTTATGAGTTTTATGGCTAGTGTTTACAGTATTCATATGAAAGCCTACCTTAGTATAGAAATATACAATGGCATGTTCATCAGTAATATCTTATTCTTATAGAATTACTAACAAATGGGAAAATTGCTAGCAGCATTGCACTTGAATAGAATTTTAAAGCTAAACAAATACTAGGAAGAATTTTCTTTGCATACTCAAGACTGATTTTTAAAAATTCATCTACAATAGTGAATCATATATGTTCTGCTTCTGAGACCTCCAGCATACTCAAGGAGTGCTGTAAAAATACTGGAAAAAATATGTAATTTTTTAAACATAAGTGTGTCAATACTTTCTGGAAACATGTTAACAAGAACATTGCAGCACGAAGTTCTAGATTCAGGTAGTACTGTTTAATGACAGAACTTACTTAGGTGGTGCCCTTTAAAAAGAAGAGCGTATTTCTAAGGCAACAACAAAACAAAGGACAGACTACCCACTGCATTTTCATTTTATTTTACACTGTAGCTAGATGTTTTACCCATAACTAAATTTAAAATTAAAATTGTGATTCCAAGAATCAGAATTGTCTGGGAACTGGAGTAAAACCTGTCTGTTTGGGTTTTGTTCTTGTGGAGCTAAGGACGGCATCACACTGTGCAAAGAAAGAAAAGGTATAATTAAAATAAATCAAATCAAGATATTTTTTCCTACTTCTGATTCTAGAAGCCAAAGAGTTACTTTCTGTGTGACGTATGGGGGTGCTTTTGTACCAGTCAGTCATAGGAAACTTATGTGCTTCTAAAAGCCATTAAAAAAATGTTGCACATTTTTACACCAAGTTTTGTTTTTCCAACATACAAGAAAAGAGTCATTAGGTTGATCAAAATACTATTATCTGAGATTCAATACATCCTGCCCTAGTAAGATTTCACACAGCAAATCAAAACACCTCTTTCATGCAATGAAATAAGTTAAATGAGAAGGTAAAAAAAATCCAACTGGGAGAATAAAGCAGCAAATCTGTATAGTTCCCATTGAAGTGGAAAGTGTGATAACACCAGTGAACTTCAAATCTTACTGTTTATTTTATGAAAGTATAGCTGCAGTATACATCTTATGGGGTTTTTTTTGAGCAAATGTTGTGATGTAGATACTTTAAAAAGTAGAAGTATAACGTCTTTTGCAAAAAATAGTTATACAGCAAACTGTTCTTTGTATAGAAAACTTACATTCTTCTGTGAATTGCTCTGTGATTTAGAGAAAAAAACCACTACAGACTAGAGTAATAGGTTCCTCCTACTACTAAGATGTTTAATGTAACACTAAGCCTTTTTTCTTTCAAACATTTTTCCACTTAGGGTTAAGAGATATGAAAAGACAAACTGAAATAAAAAAAACCCTGACCAACTAACCAAAAAACCAGAAGAAACATGTAGAAATGAGTAAATATACTAAACCAACAATAAACCAAGAAAAAACTACAGGCCAGTCAGTCTCACCTCTGTGCCTGGAAAGATCATAGGGCAGATTCTCCTGGAAACTCTACTAAGGTACACAGACAACATGGAGGTGATTGGTGACAGCCAACATGGCTTCACTAAAGGCAAATCATGCCTGACAAATCTGGTGGTCTTGTATGAGTTACATCAGGGATCAGTGGATAAGGGGAGAGTGTCTGACATCAGCTACCCTTATCAGTGGATAAGGGAAGAGTGACTCACATCAGCTACCTGGACTTGTGCAACGCCTTGGATACTGCCCTGCTTGACAGTCTTGTCTCTAAATTCAAGAAACATGAATCTGATTGATGGGCCACTTGGCAAATAAGGAATTGACTGAATTGTTGCACTCAAAATTTCTATGAAATGGGAAGGTTGCACCATGAATGCTGTTACATTTTTTGGCATTATTTCAGGTATACTTGTATTACTGTATCACTTGTATCACCTAGAAAGATCATAGGAAACTACAAAACTATTAATTACTTCCAAGACATTTGTAAAGAAATGTTAATGAAAATTCTGCATCAAAAATAATGTGTAATTTAATTTGATTTCTGTTTAAAGCACACCAATATAATCGACGTAATTCAACCTTGAAGTGTAGTTAAAAGTAATCTCTATTTTTAAGAGAGATACTGTTGCTTCTCTGTTTTGTGTCATCCTAAAACGAATAAAAAGTCATTGAAATGGTTTTCTGTTGTAGAATTTGCTTCAATTTAAAATTATGTCAATAATTTTAAATTAAAGGATGGTATTTTTCACAATAAAGGAGTATTTTTGACTCTGACTTTGTTTATAGAAAGAAGAAAACAGCAGAGCCTAGGTCCTTAAATGTCCATTGCATTTTCCTTACACTTTTTTTTCCAGAGCCTGGTTCCCATCACAGCTGTGATTTCTTCGCCAGGAAGAGCCAGCACTTGCTGAAGTGCATGTGCGGATGACGGGGAAGGTGTTCTGATGAGTCAGGCAGTACTTAGTTGAGTGGCCATCAGCGTCTGCCAACTGTGTGCCACTGCTTGTTATAAAACCTTTTCCACCCTGAAATGCAGACTTGGATTTTTATTTTTTGTGTAGGTACTCTTTTTCATTGAATAAATGTGAAGTCAATAATTTCAGAAATCTTTCTCTACTCTCATATTAACTTGAAATGGTCAATTACTGCAGAAAAGAGCAAAGAGAGCCAAATAAAGCCATGCAAGAAGTGTGATTACACAAACTGAATTCATTTAGGCCAGATTGAAAACTGCCAAGCCATATGCTAATGGCATCATTATTATCTTTGTATATACTTTCTTTTTTTCCAGCTTTGATAGCTGTATCTTAGTTGACACAAAATGAGCAATTAACTTTTAGGTAATTTTAATCAGCTAGATTTTATTTTTTGTACTGTAAACTACTATTACTACTTCTTAGAGCTTCATCAGTTTTCAGCTTCTAATGACATTTTCCATTGTTGTTGCAGTATTCAGAGCTAAATGCTAGAGGTTAAGATTAAACCCCAGGTACACACGTTTTCTTTTTAATTCCAGGAAAGTAATGTAATGTTTTTCTGAGTCTTTCCAGGAATTTGGTTCAAAAAGTCAAGGTTAAATATAGGGTAAGTAGAAACAACAGCTGCAATTCAAACTTTTTTTGGTTAAACTCACTTTTCATTTTGGAAGCACCAATTATTTCATTGTACCTGAGAAAGCATAAGAAAACACAGCTGTAAGTACTAGTAAATTAATCTTTATTGTAAAGCACTATATTTAAAAACTACTCTGACTCATGGTGATTTTCAGCCAATGTATTACTAATTCAGTGCAGTAAAGTGCCATGAAGTTTTGAGAGAGGATTGCCCTTAACCCTCGTGCAGCAACCCAAAAACCATAGCCGTGTTAAAAGCAGAATTGAAAGATTTTTTTACTGCATTTGATACAGGAGTTCTCTTCTGTCTGTACAACACAGAAAGAGAGATCCTGTGGCTACAATAGAAAGCAAGCAGGGAATTTTTAAATGAAAGACAGAACTCTGGAAAACCTTTCTAGCTAGTAGTGTGCATAAAAAAGCTGTTGAGGATGAGCTTTTCTATGTTTACTTTAACTTATTTTTCCAAATTCTCTATTGTTCTGTATTTCTTCATGAAATGGCTCATCCACTGCTCTTAATTTGCTGAATCAGGTGGGCTATGTATGAAGACTGAGGTGACAGCATGATTGGGATGACATAGCCACTTTCAGGGTGTAATTCTGTGTTGATTTTCTGACTTCTTCATTCTCCATCACCAGTAGCACTGTATTTCTTCCTTGGTACAATGCTGAGATCTATATCTTCAGTGGGGATTGAGTTTGGGAGCCAACAGCACTGAATATGTTAAACTCAAACATTTGGGAGTAATACCTACAGACAGGCTGGTGTGTTTACAAATGTGTAGATGTGCCTGTAGGGGAATAGCTATTTCTACAGGAAGATGGGTGGATTGAATGTAGCAGGAAACAAGGTAAATTTGGATCCTCTGAGTAGAGAACAGGGAAATGAAACTGTTTGCTTTCCTTTGGAAGCAGTTAACCTACTTTGTTCCTATGAGTAGTTTGCCAACAAGCATGAGACTTGATGAACCTAATGTATTTAGTCCCTCTTTAGCCTTGGATAATTTTTGAATGTGTGAACTATTTTGTTACCCTGTACTTTGCTGCTGCTCTCAATGAATAACTGAGCCCTGGGGTGCTAAAATCATGGATGAGTGGATAAGACTAGCCCTCCTAAATTAAATTTGTTTCTGTAGGGTGGGATTACATGTGGATGAGATTTTGCAGCAGAGCTGCCACTTTCAGCAAGGTACTTTATTAATCAACTCCTCACTGCACACAGCTTTATCTGAGCATTGCTGCCAAACCAGCCTCTTACCCTGAGGGAAGACTTGACATGAGCAAGCCACCACTCTGCCAAGCTGCTATGACAGATACGCTGAATCTGCCTCATGCAAACACCACCTTTTCTGATTTCATTCTCACTAAGAATAAACGGATCATACAAAGAGGTAGTCATTGCTTAAAAACCACTCGCTGATGTTCTGCATGGCTGGCTATAAACTTTGAGAGAGGAGCTATTCACACTTGGACAGGTGTTACCTAAAAACTGCAAAATGTCAAGTTGAAGCTGTAGAGACACTGCATAGGGATCAGCTGTTTGCTACAGCTTTGATCTTGTATCAGCTGGTAAAGCTTTGGCATGCCCACAGTAGCTAAGTATAGGAAAGTAATTCATTAAGTTAAAAGCTGTGGTACTAAGCTGCCCATGCAGTTTTGTAATTAATTCAGGAATCCTTCAACTATCATTCTAATTATGGTTCGTCTCTTTTCTAATGAAGTGTCCTTTGCTGCCATGCTTTTACTCTGAAGATCATCCACACTGAGGTACAATACCCTGACTGGTGTGGCTAGAGCCCCAAGGGACTCGGTCCCTGGTAGTCGGTCACCTAGCCAACTCAAAGCCACACCATGAAGGAAAGGCACTATCTCATGCTATGTTGCCAGGAAAGAGCCAATGTAAACAGTCATGATACAGGTCAGGTGGCAAAGTGAGGGGATCAGTGCTTTCCTTGTTGCCCTTCCTTTTCTCTGGTTTGGTTCCAAAACAAACTGCTATTTCAACTGCTATTCCTCTTCTTGTAGCTTACAATGTCCTCACATTTTCCCCAGCCCAGCAACCCTTCAGCCATGTGCAAGTGCTGCTGTGTATGGGAGTTGCTCCTCCTCTTGGGCAAAGTCACCAGTGAGCCGAACACGTTGTGTGGGTGGGTGCATGACAGGTGCATGGGCTGGGGTAGGGGAAGTTTGTCACCTGGCATTTCCAGTGGAGGTTTCACAATACTGCCTTCCAATTCCAGCGTGGGATTAAAAAAGACACTGCAGTAGAAAACTTTCTTTAGTCAAAAGCAACTTTATTAAAACCAAAATTATTTTCTGAAAAATATCCAACCAACAAACCTGAATGAAAAAAATGAAAAAACCATTTCCCTATGAAGGTGGAAGAGACCATAAAAAGCATGGAAGTTAAGAACATTCAGCCCAATCAGTCTGGGATAATGTATTGTGCCTTTATTAATGTCTATGAACTACATCACATTTAATTGGTTTTATTTCAGGGTACATGCTGGCCTAAAGACAATCATTGCTTTTTCAGATTTCTCAGAAAAAGAGTTACAGCGTAATTTATTCCTCCACTGATTATTGATATGGATGGGAAAAAATGGCTTTGAATGACAGTGTGAAAGACTTTCTGTGGTGAGGTCAGGTTTGCTCTCCTGCCACCCTTCCACTTTTGCAGAGATTCACCCAGAGGCTGGCTTGCTCGCTATGCTTTTGTGAGTTGCCATTTAACACTGATGAGTTGCATCTCTAGTTACTTTCTAGATTGTTTTTTCTTTTGGGTTTGGACTGTTTTAGCATGAAAAAGAAAAATGTAAATTTTTGATTCGAGCCATCTAAATCAAAGCACTAATGCTTCAAGCCCACTATAAGCCAATCAGTCAGAATATGGTAAATAGCTACAGATGTCTGTTGAACATAACTTTGAGTCATTACAAAACTAGTGCGAGGAGGTGACTGATTGGTCACTCTTGTCTCTAGAGGCAGGAGCTATGAACCAAATGCTATACAGAGGCATGAAGCACAGATGTCAGTGAATATAGAAATTTTTTGTACCCTCAAGGCCTCTTGGTTTTCTTCTAATACTGTCTAGACATCACTCTGTGAGAGCTGACTGAGATCAGGAAAAAATTTCTTGACTTCACACAAATGGTGTCTCTTATAATGTTGTTTTCGATGAGCCTTTTCAGAAAGATGCTCTAGCCTGATTCTGCTTGTGCAGATGGCTCCCAGCAGTTCTGTAAAAAGTATCTGTCTATGATCTGACCCTTCTGGACAAGTCTCTCCTTGTCACAGGCATCAGCTGATGTAATCACTTCCACAAACTTATTTGTCACTCTTTTGATCTTCCCTTTAGCCTTTCCTCCAAGGCTTTCCACACAACAGCTTTGAAAGTTTATAGAAATGCTTTCCATCAAATCCTGGTTACATTCCAACAGTAAAACACACTTCAATAGAAACAGTATCACAGCCCTTGTAAAGAAGTAATTTGTGATTCAGATTTCATAGTTGTACTAGGAAGTGCTCTGGATCTTCATGTGCTTCCTCTTTTTAAGAGGCAGCTTCAAAGACGTTCTTGAATCAGGGACTTTTTTATGAGTAAATATCTAGTGGGAGTTAATTATAAGTTCATTTAAAAATATTTTATTTCTGCTACAGTACTGTGGGAATAGAGTTTCTGTGTTGGCATTAACACTCATCAGGAAGCTGAGAACCAATCTAATCCTTGGCATTTCTTAGGCACATTTGAGTGATCAAAAGGGATTTGCAGAGATTATGGTTTCTTTGTGCCATGCAAATCATGTAAATTAAATGAATTAAGAAACAGAGCAACTCAAGTAAGACTAGGAATAAGTCTGTAGAGTTAAGATCCAGATATTTAGAAGGCCATCAGGAGAGGTGCCTGCAGAAAAAACAGTGCTATTATGAAGAGGAGCAAATTCCTGATCATTGGTTCAGACTACTCTGGGCTAGAGCGTAGTCCCTGTACACCTGTAAGTCAGGAAAAGCTAATATTAGTAACTGTTTGCAGCCCGGGACTTAGTACAGTGGCCCCTGATTACCAGTGAAGTATGAAATAAATATTAACTTCCAGCCAGACACAAGAGGATGTTGCTCTGCCCCCAGGGAGGACCCAAGACAATGCCCCTACTCTGTGAGCATCATGTCCTTTCAAGATGTTTAACTGCAGCCACTGTGGTATGAAACATTTAAACACTGCAGAATAATTTAACTTCTAAATTCCTATGCTTATAGAGCTGAACAAACCCCAGTAATCCAAGTGTTAGTGGCCTTTGATTTGCCATATGAATTAATGAGCTGAGTCGTGAATTCAGTTCTGGATCACAAACCCCTTGAGAATTCTGACTTTTTGATCAGTCTTGATCCCATTGTCAGCACTATAATGTGCAGAAACCTTGTAATTAAGCCATGACTAATTTATTTACCTACATTTTCACCTAATCACAACCTACAGATAGTATTTGAATGATAAAAATTAAAGTAATTAACTTGAATTTCAAGGTTTCATGTCTCAAAACATACAAGACTAGAGGTGCAGTGCTGTATTACAGTAAAAAGTTTGCTGGACTGTAGATTACAGGTCTGACTACAATGGACATGACTCTATATGGACCTTTATGCACCTTTTTTTGTAGGAATATCATGACATCATGCAAGTTTTTCACCTAGAGTACTCCCAAGTCCTGATTTCGCCTAGGATAGAGTTTATTTTCTTCCTGGGTGTAGGTGATACAGTG
Organism: Hypocryptadius cinnamomeus; assembly: GCA_013400635.1. Taxonomy (NCBI): domain Eukaryota; kingdom Metazoa; phylum Chordata; class Aves; order Passeriformes; family Zosteropidae; genus Hypocryptadius; species Hypocryptadius cinnamomeus. Next base: position 25,185 of record VYZP01052552.1, read on the forward strand.
CTGCATTTTGCACTTAGAATGAGAATAATATTGACAACACACTGATGGTTTAGTTGTTTTAATTAGTGCTTACCCTAAATGAAGGACTTTTCAGTTTGCTTCTTGTCAGTGAACAGGAGCACAAGATTCTGAGAAGGACCACGGCCAGTAGTGCTGACCTAAACTGGCCAAAGGGATATTATATACCAGAGAGTGTAATGCCCAGTATACGTATTGGGGGCACTAGGCTGGGAGCCACTGATTGCCCTGGAGGTTGGGCTGGTCAGCAGTCACCTGGTGGTGAGCAGCTGTACTGTACATCACTTATTTCTTATGGGTGTTATTCCTCTGTCCCTCTCACTCTTTCTCAATATTATTATTAATATATTATTATCTATTATTGGCCTATTAGGGGCATTGGTTCAGACAGTCCCCTGAGAAACTCCTTAATAAAAAAGTGGTCCAGGAAGTCTGGACATACTTTAAGAAGGCAATCTAAAGTTTGCAGGAGCAGGCCATTCCTATATGGCAAAAGAACAAGCTGTCACAGAATAAGACCAGCTGAATATATTTTACACAAACTCAGGGAAAAACCCAAGTTTTATGACCTTCGGAACAAGTGGCACGCAACTTTGGAAGTGTATCTCTATTCGTTATTGGATGAGGGGGGAACACTGTCACCAAGGATGAGGAAAAGTCTGAGGTACTTAATGCCTTCTTTACCTCAGTCTATAACTGTAAGACCAGTGATCCTCAGGATCACTGAGCTGATAAACAGGAACAGGGACAGGGAGCAGATTGCACTCTGGCCCAGAGTCCTAGGAGAAGTAGTTATTGACCTGCTGAGCCATTTAGACGTTCATAAGTGCACAAATGGGATACACGAGGGATTTATCCAAGGGTACTGAAGGAGGAGGCAGAAGAGCTGTCCAAGCTGCTCTCCTTCTTTTTCCAGTCCTGGTAGATGAGGGAGGCCCCAGGTGCCTGGAGGCTGGACAATGGTTGCATCTACAAGTAGCGTCAGAAGGAGGATCCAAGGAAATACAGGCCTGTCAGCCTGACCTTGCTGCTAGAGAAGATTATGGAACGGATCATCTTGAGTGCAATCACACAGCACATACAGGAGAACCAGGGGATCAGACCCAGCCAGTGTGGGTTTGTGAATAGTGCTGCCTATCAACCTGATCTCCACTTATGATCCGGTGACCTGCTTAGTAGATGATGGAAAGGGTGTGGAGGTGGTTACCTGGACTTCGGCACAATCTTTGAGACTGTCTCCCGTGGCATTCTCCTGAAGAGACTGGCTGGTCATGGCTTGGAGAGGTGCACTCTTCACTGTGTTAACAACTGGCAGAATGGCCAGGTTCAGAGTGGTGGTGAATGGCCTTACATCTTATTGGTGGCCAGCCACTAGTGGGGTTTCCCAAGGTTCAGGACTGGGATCAGTCCTTTTTACCATCTGGATGAGAGGGTTGTGTGCACCTTCAGAAAGTTTGCAGGCCACACCAAGCTGGGTGGGTCATGGATCTATTGGAGGGCAGGAAGGCTCTGCAGAGGGATCTGGACAGGCTGGATCATGGCCTGAGGCCAATGGTGTGAGGTTCAACAAGGCCTAGTGCTGGGTCCTGCCCTTGGGTCACAACAACCCCAGGCAGCTCCACAGGCTGGGGCAGAGTGGCTGGAAAGGAGCTGGGGGTGCTGGTGACAGCAGCTGAACATGAGCCAGGCTGTGCCCAGGTGGCCAAGAAGGCCAATGGCATCCTGGCCTGGATCAGCAATGGTGTGGCCAGCAGGGCCAGGGCAGGGATTGTCCCCCTGTACTGGGCACTGGTGAGGCCACACCTCCAGTGCTGTGTCCAGTGCTGGGCCCTCACTGCAAGAAAGACCCTGAGGAGCTGGAGAGAGTCCAGAGAAGGGCAGTGGAGCTGGGACAGGGTCTGGAGCACAAGTCCTGTGAAAAGCAGCTGAGGGACCTGGGTTTTACTTTCCTTGAAAAAAGGAGGCACAGGAGAGACCTGTGTGAGAGTGTAGCAGTGTGGAGATTAGTCTCTTCTCTCGGGCAACCAGTGACAGGGAGGAAGAGGCCTCAAGCTACGCCATGGGAGATTCGAGATACACATTGAGAAGAATTTCATTATGTAAGGGGTTGTCAAGTATGGAATTGGGCTACTCAGAGAGGTGCTGGAGTCACCAGCCTTGCAGGTGCTCAAGAAGTGACTGAACATGCACTCAGTATTGCTGTCTAGTTGACAGGATGGCTGATCAAAGGTTGAACTCAAGGTCTTACAGGTTTTGCAACCTAAAAGATTCTGTGATTCTATGATTATCATTAGTATTATTTTGATACTATTTAATTTTTTTCTTATCTCGATCTTATCTTAAGCTGTGTTGCTGGCTGGAGTTACAACATGACAGTATTTTTTGGCCTCCCAGTGTGGAGGAGAATTGAAATAAAAATTAAAACTTATGGATGGAGATAAGAACTGATAAGTAAATGAAAAAATATAACAGTAATCACAATAGGTATAATTGCAATGAAAAGGAGGGGGAGAGGAGGATAAAACCCCAGAGAAAAAAATGTTGTACAATATAAGGTCTCTCATTCTGCTGACTGATGCCCAGCCTAGCGTCCAGTGCTGATCGGTCCCTACCTGCCAACTTCCACAAGTTTATACCCTGAGTATGTGTCGCACTCCACCACAGGGAACTGGGAGGAGTTCTCTTATAAACAGATGGTCAGGAACGAAATTAAGGTGAAGGAGGCAAACATTGTATCTGACAACTGTTTATTGGTAACAAAAAACTCCCTAAATAATAAGGAATTACCCTACTAAAGAGGGATAGAGAAGACAAAGCAAGGAGAAGGAAAACGGGAGAGAGAAGTAGAGATAGGTAGAGGATGAGACACAGGGAAAAGAGGGCGTTACCAGCGGAGGTCGCGGCGTGCCGTCGCTGTCCCGAGGCGGGGCTGTGCTCGCTGCCGGCCGGAGCACGGCTGCTGCGGCCAGGGGCGGCCGGACACGGCGTGAGGGGCTCTGGGGCAGGAGGGCGAGGAGCGTGGGCAGGAGGGCGAGGAGCGTGGGCAGGAGGGCGAGGAGCGTGGGCAGGAGGGCCAGGAGCGTGGGCAGGAGGGCCAGGAGCGTGGGCAGGAGGGCCAGGAGCCTGGGCAGGAGGGCCAGGAGCGTGGGCAGGAGGGCCAGGAGCGTGGGCAGTGGCGACGAGGATGAGCGGCGGGCTGGCTCGGGCCGCTGGATCACAGGTGCCTCAGGCAGGGACGCAGAGACGGAGCTGGCAGGGCGTCGGTCAGGGACACAGGGAGGCAGGACAGACACGAGGGCGAGCAAGAGCAGTGAGGGCAGGAGAGCCAAAAGGCAGGACTCCAAAAGCAAGTTCGAAAAGCCCCCAAAAGAATCAAAAGGCAAGGGACAGAACAGCTCCCGGAGCTTGTGGCGCAGTTACTTTTCATGCCCCCGGCCCCTCGCCCAGTGTGCCTGCTGACAGACCATCGGCCCAGCCCGATTTCCCACTGCAGTCCATTGGCAGAGATCTTTTCCCGTCTGACTGGAGAGGGTCTCTGGGGTACAGTGCCTTCGGTGTCCCCCTGCTGTCCCCCTGCCTGTCCCGTGTGAGACGTCGAATGGTGGCCAGTGTCCCCAGAGACAAGGCTTTCCTGCATCTTCTCCTGGCTGCCTCCTGGACATGGCACATGTGCAGCCCCTCCCTCACAGGCCTCTCACAGCCATGGCTGAAGCCTGACAAAACTCATCGGCTCCTCGCACTATCCTGTGCAGCACCATGCATGCTGACTCCTGTTTTTCCTTTGGAGGTTAAGGGTGTAATTAACCTGCACCTATACAATACAGCTATTCGTCCCCATTGCCTGTAGGAGAAAAAGGAATATATTTTGATATAATTTATTGCATTTTAAAGTAACATCTACTTGAAGATAAAAAATGTGGCGATGATCTAGACTAGTAACTCAAATGTAAATACCTATATTGACCAGAGCAATTTAATCTGGGGCCATTAGTTTCATTTGCACCTCAAGTGTTTGTATTCTGAAGACATAGAGAGTAATTGTAAGGAATACAATACTTGCCCCTGCCTTAGTGTTGTAACTTGCATTATTTTGATAGAGTCATATATCTAACAGCATCTGGCATGTTGGAAACAAACCATAGAAAATTGCTGCAAGCTAGAAGAATCCTCCACATTTTGTCAGTATGTTTGAGATGTTGAGAAGGAAACACTGCAGAGTTAAGCATAAGATAATGGATTGTATATAAAACTGTTCTGAAGAAAGTAACGATGATATTAAATTCAGCCAGATTAAATAGTCAAAAAAGAAATAGAAAAATAGAAAAAAAACCCCAGGATATAGCAGGACATAAGAAAGTAAGTATTTTAAATAAAGAGTTAAAATGTGCCCATGAGACATTAAAATGGAAATGTGCATTTGAGTTTAGTTGGATAACATTTAATATGCCAGCATAGTAGTTATGCAAAGTGGTAGCTCAACTTTCTTAACACAGTGAATGCCCTGAGAACTGCTGAGACACATAACTTTTTGATTTTGGCTGGAAAACAGCATTTAAAAAATAAATACATTGAAAATGTATGTGAAAACATTGCCTCAAAATACAGTATTTAAAATGTCTTTCACAAAGCCTTTGAACTTGTAAGAGATTATGGTTAAGCCACTTGTCAACCAATTTAGGATATTGGAAAAGCTGTAATGAAATCAATTTTTAAAAGTTCCAATTTTTTTGTTCTTACCAATACCTTCTAAAATTTTTTCTTAATCAAATGTACAAAGCAGTTTCAAATGAAAGTGAAATAATTTTTTTATTATATGAATACATGTTGAATAAAATCACTAACTACTATCATACACATGGGAGTTAGGAGACAACTTATAAGGACACAGATACTATTTTCCCTCCCCTCCCCTCC
>VYZP01052552.1:30337-49591 GCA_013400635.1 Hypocryptadius cinnamomeus
CCCTCCCTTTTTTTTTAGCTGAATTTAATGTACGTGAAAGAACCACACTGTGAAATCAGGTAGCAGAATTCCTTTTCAGCAGAGAGAGATTCACAAAATAGGTAGGTTTGGAAAGGACCGCTGGAGGTGAATCTAGTCTAACATCCCTGCTCAAGCTGGATCCCCTACAGCACAGGACTTAGCAACGTGTCTAGACAGCTTTTGAGTACCTCCAGGGAAGAAAAATTCACAACCTGCCTAGGCAACCTCTTCCAGTGCTCTGTCACTTTCACAGTAAAGCTCTTCCTCATGTCCGGGTGGATCTCCCCCGTGTTTCACTTTGTGCCCAATAGCTAAACAGAGAAGAGTGTTGTTGGTCTCTGGGTACCTTCCATTCAGATACTTGTGTACACTGATGAGGTCCCTTCTCAGTCTCTTCTCCAGGCTGAGCAGGCCCAGCTCTCTTAGCCTTTCCTTCTAAGAGAGGTACTCCATTCTCCTGATCATCTTCACAGTCTTCTTCTGGATGCGCTTGTAAGGGCTTAAAGAGCACAATGAACTGTCTCAAAATAGTGTCAAAGAAAATATTCCCATAAGATAAGCACAGATGGCAAACAGGAAGGGGTTAATTCCAAGATTAAATGGAGGTTTGTTTAACAGTAACATTTACTGTTAAACAAAATCCATACTATTGACTTTGGCACACAGTGTCATTTGTACCTCAGTTTAGGCAGAGGCATCTTAATAATTGGATCTTAACATTTCTCCAGGAGCTCCATGTCTCTCTTGTCCTGAAGAGCCCAGAACTGGACACAGCACTCCAGGTGAAGTCTCACCAGAGCTGAGTGCAGGGGCAAGATCACCTCCCTTCACCTGGTGGCAATGCTCTTCCTAATGCCCCCAGGATACCATTGGCCTTCTTGGCCACATGGCCACAGTGCTGGCTCAGGGGTGTGAATTTTGTCAATGTTATAGGCAAAGGAAGTAGATTTTTTTTCCTGCAGTGATTATCTAGCCTGCCTTTTGGTGCGTCAGGATCTATAGCCACCTATCATTTGGACTTCATGTTAAGACTGGTGACAAAGGTGCCAATTAGTGTGGCCAGCAAGCAGATATCTAGTAGCCAACAGGTAATCTGAGATTATATTGGCTCTGATTCAAAAGAGAAAATAATAATTTAAACATCTTAGGTATAAAAGGTTTCAAGTCCTATCAGCAATCCTTTTTAGCAACTTTTCTTTCTGATTTGGCATGCATGTTGTAAGCATTGGCATTTCATTGTAAGAGGTATTGAGTGTGTATGGTTAGCCTGGAAGTGCTGGCCGTCTGTGTCAGCAAACCAGGTGGCCTGTGTTTATCCTTCTGTATGACCTTCTGTATCTTGGTTCCTAAGTCACACCCTGGAATTTGGGAAGTCTGAGACTGGATTCTTTACTTCAGGGGAAATAGCATGTGTAAATCCACAAAGCACATTCTAGGTCGTAAATAGCTCAGCCTTGCTGTTGCTAGTACAGACTGGATGTACTGTTCATCTAAACAGCATCATAGAAGATAAAAGTGTTCAGAGGTATGAAGAGGCAGAAATCTACATCAGTCAGCAGTCTGCCCTTTCCCTTCTTTTTGTTTTTAACAAACTAGGTTACTAATAATATTTTCTTTTCCTTTCCTCCTGATTCTGCAAGTTTTTCCTTTTCACTCTATTCCATTTTCTTCCACCTGCCATGCACTGCTCTGTGTAGACACTACACGTCTTTTTATATTTACCTGTCTTATGCAGAGAAGTCTGAATGCTGACTTAATGCAATAACAAGTTTTTATTTTCACTCTTTCCAGTAGCATTCAGTGGATGTAATTTGTGGTGCTCCAGGATTCATTTGGCCTTTCAAAGGAGTGCATCTTTACTGAAAGCTTTCTGCTCACTGGCTGCCTAGCAAGAATAGAAAGGAGCCCATTACAATATCTTTTGCCAGAAAAAAGGCCTGACTAAATTAATGGCTCAAGCAGGCCTTTGGCAGTTCCCACAGAATTTCCAACCCCATGGGACAAGGCAGATCGTGTAAAGTTCTATGTGTCTGACATTCTGTTTTCCTCAGAGATAAGGCCAGCAATGATGCTGATGTTTTTTCCCTGTTTGCAAGCATTGTTGAATTGGATGGTAGTTCTAGCTAGCAGTTGAAGCATATGCTCTGCAGCCTTGCAGACAGGTAGCACTGTAGAAAGAATATACCATGTTCTCATTTGGGGATGACAGAGGACTTGCTCCCTATATTATAAAACAAGAACCACTGGGAAAAAAGGCAACACGAAAACTCTGCTAAAAATTAGTGTGAATTGCATAAAGGTGTAGGATTTTGAAATAATCACAAAAACTGTTCACTGTCACACTCAAACTGCTATTGGTGGTTCCTGACATATGAAAGCGACATGGTTGTCTTTTCAGATAGCTGGAATATCTCAATTCTAAGGATTAGCATATTGTCAAGAACTGGCACTATTTGCTATGGACAAAGTATTAAAATATTAGACGCTGTTTATGGAAAGAGGAAAACTATCTAAGTGGATGAGTTTACACTTGGGTAGCTGATTGTCTAAATAGAACACTATCATTTCTGCAGTATCTAGAGATTTAAAGCTCCTTGGAAAGAACAGTTGGCACCTTCTTCCCCCTGACAGTAGATGAAGGGAGTTCATTACTTAGGTATTGGTGTAAGGTGCCTCAGATTAACTTTCATGTTTTCTGCTGAAAAAACACATGGTGCAGCAGTAGGGTAGGACCCTGTGGCCAGGGATTCTTTGTCACAATGGTCATGGTCTATTCTTCACAAGCCAAGAAAGGAAGAGCTGGGTGAGTGCCATTCATGGGTCATGCAGCCACCTGAGACCTGTGTTCTCTGTGTCTCCTCTGTGCTTGTTCCTGCCGTAGGAAGGCACAGCTTCAGCATCTGTGATGTGTGTCAGTGTGCAGCTCACAGAGTTGCTCCGAGAAGACCCTTGGCAGACTAACACAATTTTTGATAAAGCAAAATATCCCTTGTCCTTTGCCAACAGTTCTAGGTGCTGAGTCAAGAAAGTAATAGTGCCTTAGGAAATGAAATGAGATCCAGTTTACAATTTCAATCCTGTACAGTCTTACACATGTGAATCATCCAATGTACTTGGAAGTAGTTGCATAATTTTGAAATGATGAGTTTTTCCAAATAATTTGGGTTTTTTAAGTGTATGGGAGAATGTCTGTTTCTCTTTTCCCTCGGCTTTATTTTTTTTTTTTCCTAGTGAAAAGCATTTTCTTCATGAATATCGTGAACTATAAGTGACAATATTTTTCAAAATTCCAATGAAATTTGTTTTATGGACATGAGACTTTTAGAATGTAAAAAAGTGTTTTCTTCATCTTTAATGACTTATGTACTTTCTTGGCATGCTGGTTTTGGCTGGGGTAGAGTTGTTGTTCTTCACAGTGGCTGGTGTGGGGCTGTGTTTTGGGTCTGTACTAAACAAAGGATTTGAGAATGTGATGTTTTTGCTATTGCTGAGCAGAGCTCACACAACGCCAAGGCATTTTCTGCTTTTTGTATTGCCACACTGGCAGGGGAGGTGGGAGTGCCTGGGAGGCTGGGAGCAGACACAGCCAGGACAGGTGACCCCAGCTGAGCAGAGGGATATTCCAGACCATGTGGCCTCATGCTCACTATAGAAAGTGATGATGCTCACTGTATAAAGTGAGGAGAAAAAAGGAAGAAGGGGGGGATATTTGGAGTGAGGAGTTTGTCTTCCCAAGTCACTGTTACACATTATGGGGCCTTGCTCTCCTGGAGATGGCTGAACACCTGCCTACCCATGGGTAGAAGTGAATTAATTCCTAGTTTTGCTTGGTTTATGTGTGGGGCTTTTGCTTTCCTTATTAAACTGTGTGTATCTGAACCCAGAGCTTTTCCAGCTTCTACTATGCTGATTCTCTCCCTGATTCTGTTGTTGTGGGAATGAGCAAGCAGTTCCTTGGTAGTTGGTAGTTGTGGTTAATTCATGACACTTGGATACAAATTTTTTTAAAATATTGTAATAGAGGAAACGAATTCAATTTTGAAAGCAACAATAATGCGCAAAGGAGAGACTCACACAATTTTTTTGCACTTGGTTTCAGTTCACAGAAAGAGTAAAGGCATAAAGAAAGAAAATACACTACAAAATACAACAGCTGAGAGACTTCAGGAATGTGAGAACACCAGATAGGGATTACAGGCACTGGTGAAGAAAGAATACCATTGAAACACAAGAAATCAGATTTTGGAACTACTTCAAAATAGGATGGAATTGATACAGCTGTCACAATTCAGCATATTTGGGTTTTTTTTTAAATTTTTCTTCCCTTCACTTACTAAACTCTCTTTGAGTCACATGTTTTTCTCACTTTGCTGTTCTGAATTTCGGTCCCTGTCCTAAACCCTGGAAAATGCAAACGTGAAAGTGAACTGCACGGACATTAGTACACAGAAGGCAATAATTGGCTCCAGACAGATTGCAGAACTCTTAAGATGTATTTATAGTACTACAGGCAGTGGCCTGAGGGTAAGACCCCTGCTCTCAGACTAAGTAATTGGTAGTGGAACAGGTCTGTATTGCTGGAAGATGTGGACACTGATCCTTTGGGCCAGGAATTTCCTATGGCTGGAAGATGTGGACACTGGTCCTTTGGGCCAGAAAGTTCCTATGGCTTCTGCTGGAATGTGTGGCAGGAGAGAATCAACATATGCACACTTTCTTGAGTCATCCTATTGGCAAATCACTATGGGTTTAAAAGAATGTGTGCACTGGATTGGAATGGTAATTGTGATGTCCTTACGCTTAGTACACACATATGTGTTCAATAATATAAAGAGAGTACCAGAAAGGACCAAATAGAGCTTCTGGTATGTAAGAAACAGTATCATGACCAGAATACAGAGGCTGAGAGATCTACAGTGTTCAGGAGAAAGAGAAATAAGCTAAAAAAGGATAATATTATACGTTGATCACATCCTATCTCTTGAAAACAGGGGTGGCATGAACAGATCTTAATGCTTTGAAATGGCTGATGAATACCTGCAGATCTCATACTGTCACTTTGGATATTTTGGAAGAGTTGACAACTGATAGGACTTTTTCCACTCTTGCCTGTGGGACTAGGTTTCTGACACTGATATATTACTTAGAGAGATGAATGCAACCATGGTTTTACTTCCCAGGTGAAGATCAGAAAAAAAGAGCTGTGAACAATGACAATTTAGTCTTAAATTAAATAGAAAGACATTAGGCTAAAGATTATTAATTTTAAAGGAAAACTGGAAACTTAGAACATTTAAAGCTAGAAATGCAAATGTTTTGTGGAATTTTTATAGCATCTATGAAGAAAAGAGTTCTAATTTTGCATAAGAGACCACCACAGAAAGGATATTAAAATAAGCAGATTGCTTATAAGGAATGCTTTAATGGATTACACAGTAATAAAACACATGTCAGAAAGTATGGCAGTGGAGTGAGAATTTCATAATCCATCTCTGTTTAAATCATGTGCTGTCAGCTACCCAGAGACCTAGGGAAGAAAAATCTGCCTGAATTTTTTAAAATATCGACCAATGAGTCATAGTTTATTTTTATGCATGATCATCTACAGTTTAAAGCCTTTCATATTAATTTCACCTTTCTTTTATTTTTTTCTTTGTTGGCATTAATATTCAGTTTTTTCACCCCAGTAGTTTATATTGGGGGTTTTTTTGGTGTTTTTTTTGGGGTTGTTTTGTTTTGTTTTTGTTTTTGTTTCTGTTTTGTTTTTGTTTTTTGTTTTTGTTTTTTGGGGTTTTTTGTTTGGTTTTTTTTTTTGATTGGCTGTACAATTTTTGTTGTATTCCGCTTTGTTTCTCTTATGTGTCACTTCACTGAGAAAGAACAAGTCTCTCTAAAGGAGCTTCAGAAATAGGTATTACAAAGACAAACTGTGCAATGCATCAAGATATATTTCCCAGAACCATATTGCATTTGGGCATTTGGTGTATTGGTATAAAGATAATTTTAACTAAGGCAATAACATAAGTGACACGGCAACAAAATGCTTTACATTGTTTATGTAATTTTGGAGAACCAACCAATTTTCAAAGGAAAAAGTATTTTGTTTTCTACCAATGCCAAATTTTGGCATATTTTCTTGTGTTTCAACCTTAAATTGAAATAGTGAAGAAGATAAGTATTAAGCTATGCATATTACTAAACTAGTATGCTGAAAAAAGTAAGATAAAATATAGTGATAGCTATGTTTTGGGTGTGCCCTGGTTCTGGCCAGGATAGAGTTAAATTTTTTCAGTAGCATGGCTAAACTGGCATGGCTAGGAGGTTATTCTGTACCATTGCACATCTTTGTTTGAGGTGGGGGGTAAGGAGCTCTCCCAGGCATCTAAGAAGGAGGGTGGGCGGCCTTTGCTGTTGATCAGACATGGAGGACAGCAATGTTCGTTGTTGTCCTGGGTCTATGGTGAGCATTTTTGCATGTAAACTACACTGTCTTTTGTATGCTTTTGTTACTAACATTGTTGCTGTTAGTATGAACTTTCTTATCTCATTGATGTTTCCAGTAAATTGTTCTTACCTCAACCCATGTTCACATTTGTGCCTCCAATTCTCAGCTCCATCCTGCTTCAGTGAGAAGGGGAGAGGAAGGGAAAGCAAGACAGAGGCATCTGCCTTGCGAGAGTCTTGGTGGAGGCACTGGACTGGGAAGTACCATTCCTAAACCATGACAGGATGCCATTAGCACAACTTTTATGAAGGGTATTTCTTTCAACAAGTAACAGATACAATTAGCAGTAAACTAAAGGGAAAATTGAGCTCTGAGCTAACGGAACTATACTCATGTTTGTGAAAGGCCTTATGTGATGTATAGGTAAAGCCTGTATATCTGCAGAGCCTATGTATTTAAACACCAGTGTTTAAAGCAAAGATGTTAGTGTCCCTCTGAGAAGGACTCAAGGGCAGAACTGGGACTGCATTTGATTGACACTGTAAAATGTCCATTTCAATAGTGCAGAAAGCTACAGGGCAAGGACATAGATTGTAACTGATATAGCAGCCAAATACCAGATGTCTGATATGAAAGATAACTAAATCAGATCAATTCTGTTATGCCTCAAATGCAGCTACTGGCATCATATGAAGTGACTAATCAGAATGACAGAGATGCAATTAGAGATAAACTGATTGTGGCAAATCTGTCTGTAGATGAATAATATGGGAAGGGTAAAAAATTAAGCCTCCCCTTATAAGCTTCTCTTCATGTTCCAAGGAACCAATGGAAAAAACTCGCCAGAATAACAGTTCCTGTGGATATTTCTTGGGGCAAAAGGCTCTTCAAAAAGCAAAGGTAGGAGGCAAAACAAAGTTGTGCACCATGATCATGACTGATGCAGATTTTGGACTGAGCCTCTATCTTTGCAAACCAAGAGGCTAACTTATGCAAAGAGGCTGGCATGACATGGGGAGCATTTGAAAGGACAAGACAGACAACTCCACTCTAGGTTTGGCAGGTTTGAAAGCTATGCTTACGGTAAGTAGTTTCAGATCTTCAGAATTGCCAACACAACTTTTAGCTTTTGATTGCCTCTGTGATGAGAGGTTGCAGGAGCGCTGGGGCTGATTTTGAAAGGATCTGTATTTTTGATGGAGCTGTAAGAAGTGCACAATGCTGTGAACTGCTGCTGCATGTAGAGATGAGGTTGCTAATACAAGTGCAGTGCAAACCCAGGACAGTGCAGTAGGCATACCAGCCACACTCACCCTCAGTCTTACATTCAGGGCATTAAACAGCAGCAGCAATAATACACAGCTGAAGATACACACAGTGTTGTGGGGTTTTTTAATTTAAGCGGTGTACATTTTCTGGTTTTCTGTGTAAATTTGGAACTTCGTTTTGGTTAGGGAAGGCCAGTATCAACCTGGTTTCAGAAATACTACCAATTCAGCTTGTCAATAATTTTAGCCACAAGAGTTTCAAAACTCAGTGTGGATGGCACTCTGAATTCAGAGCGCCTGCTATGCTTTTGAGCTCTGCTCACACTGTAATAAAATCTAAAGAGCTGTCTCTACTATAAAAAGTCATGGAGACATTTTTTTGCAGCCTTCAACTGTACTCTAATTCAGCTGCTCTGACAGGCAATGCAACAGATATGCATCTCTGCAGTTTCATGAAATTCAGTGGCACTATTGCAACAACCCTTCAAGTTTTGATATTGCCAGGATTGAAGTCCCTGGGGCATTTTAATGAAGACTTGGTGGCCATTGTGCACTTGGATGTTAGTATTTCGTGGGTGACTGCTTTTCAGCACTTCATGTTGCCTCTTGATGGGTGGTTTTAAGTTGTATTTGAGCTTTATTGTGGTGATGGTCTTCTGGCATCTACTGCCCTCATAAACGTGTACTACTCTCTCCCACTGTTTCCATTAAGTTTGGCTTTGTAAAACTTCTAAAATTTGAGCCTTGTGTGCAATGCCTACCTAGAAAGTTCATGAGTCCTATGATGAACTGTCATACAGTATTTTCAGAAGTATCTTTTCTTTCATTATTAATAATGACTATTTCTGAAGCTCTTGGACAGTTGAAGTGAAAGTGTCCTGAATGAAATATCACCAATAGAGGATTGTAGGGGAAGGTATTTCCATTAAAATGTGTTTAGACTTTAGGCAAATTTGATTTATCAGTCTTCCTCCTATTTCACACTAGTTACCCATTAAAATATCAAGTGAATAAATGACATGCATGACAACAGATTCATACAAAGCCATCTTCTTGGAAAGCAAATTTTTGACCCTTGCAAGTCAGCATTCATGTCAGAAAGGAGGAGAGAAACCTGGATGACTTAAACATCTAGCAAGTATGACCTGAATTTCAACTGGTTTCATGTATGTAATAAAACTTAATTTATCTTCATCATTAGAGAACACAGAACAATCAAAAGATCTATATAAAGAAATTTAATACAATTTATTTATAAGCTAAGACTAGCTTAATAATGCTTCCATTTGGAAACAAACTATTGAATGCACACCACAAAAACTAGAAGCAAATTGATTATTGTAGAACTAGGAGTTAAATAGGCTCAAATATGAAAGCTTTATTAGCAGTATGTGCTTTCTGCTATTTTCCTAGTTTTGTTTTTTTTTTTTTTTTAAAGATATACAAGTAGGAAAATATCCCCTTTAATCTGAGCTTAATATTATGTTATTATGAGAGTGCAGAGCAATTTGGCAAAAGGCTGCAAAACTTCACTGTTAAGACTTCCAGCATGACTGACATCAACACTTTGTAAATGCTACTCATTTTAGCTTTTATTTCATGGTTATGGGTTTTTCTCATTTGTCCTTCTGTCACCGTGACACTGAGCATGAAACTTGCTGTACAGCAATGACACGAGAGCAGGGAAGGAAGGCAGAACTTCACCTCACGTGGGGCAGGGTTGAAGGCACCTGCTAAGTGAGAGAGAAGCTTGCAGAACATGGCAGCCTTTCTGATGCAGCTGGATGTAATTTGGAAGAAATGAGAGCTGCACCGCCTCTGTTACCGACTCCTTATTCCCTCCTACACTGGCTGACCCAGCCCTGACCTTTGGTAGCTGTGAGGCTTTTATGGGTAGTCAGTTCATCTTCCAGGGTCCTATCTGCAGAACACCTGATGACATCTAAACATTACTGAAATCAAAATTCAGTTTCAGAGCTGTGCTTTCCATACATAATGATTAGGACAATGCAGAACTCTTCCAAAAAAAGGTCTCAGATATCCACAATTAGTATACCTTAAATTAGTGAAATGTTTTGACCTTAATATGCCCCTTTCTGTTTTCCATCTATAAAATGAAGGAAGCAATATCACTTAGTCCAGGTACTTTATGAAATGCTAAAATGATATACAAAAATCATCCTAGAAAATATGTGATTTCTACTCTTAATACAATTGGGTCCTTGATTTTATTACAATTGGTAATGGAGAGTAAAATCTACTAGTATTGCCTATTGGGAACCCTGAATGATACATGGATCTTATAGGAGAATTTCTATGGTTGTACAACACATAATAATAATAATAATAATACAAAATAATAGGCAACAATTTTGTGACTTATAAAATGCATTGTTATCAATGCTGAAGACTTTTAGAAATAATTCTTTGATCTATATGAATACACTGAGTGCTGAAATAGCTCTACTTTTGATCATTAGAGGTATGTGTTTTGCTACTGTCCTTGAGCTCTGCTCAGATGGCACAATATTCACTTCTAAATTTTTTTTACCAGTGGAAGAATTCTTCAGCTAGAGCAGTCAGAATCACCAGAACTACATATATCTGCTACTGAAATAAGACAAATCCAGGATAATTGTACTGCTTTTAATAAAATCATAGTATTTTATAATTCATAATACATTATAGCTATGTTTTCACTATGCTGATATGACCAGTTATAGAAGCATGTTCCTTGTCCTTCCTTTGCTGGGGACTCCAGGCCTGGGTGCAGCACTCCAGCTGGGGTCTCATCAGAGCAGTGCAGAGGGGAGGAATCCCCTTCTTCACCCTGAGGGCTGCATTGCTTTGGACACAGCCCAGGACACAACTGGCTTTCTGGGCTGTGAGCACACACTGCTGGCTAATGTTGAATGAACCATCACCCCAAACCTTTCACTGCAGGGCTGCTTCAATCGCTTCTCTGCCCAAGCTGTTGGTGTGTCTGGGATTGCCATGACCCAGCTGCAGGACCTTGCTCTTTGCTTTGTTGACCCCCATGAGGTTTGCACTGGCCCAGCTCTCAAGCCTGACCAGGTCCTGTGGATGCCATCCCTTCCCTCCAGTGTGTCGACTGCCCCACACAGCCTGGTGTCATAAGCAAACTTGCTGAGTCAATATGTTACATCTCTATATTCAGAATTGCTTTCAGCTGGTCATAAATTTATTGCATTTCTTGTTATAATTCAAAGTGCCAAACCCTTAAAAAGTATTATTTTATGAGACAGATTTGTTAACATGAACATCTCCAGACAAATATTAAGCCCTGAAAATAAATCTTCAACTAACTGACAAACGAGTCTCATTCTATATTCTCTCTTTAGTGGCTGATTATTTTCCTGCACATAATAAAGAAGCCATTAATGTATAATGAAAGAGACAGCTTCATTATTTTCCCTTTGAAAATTTTTCTCTTTGAAAAATACATACTTAACCATATGGGGCCTTTTGTACACAAGGATTTTCAAGGATTTTTTCTTGCTAACAAGTTCGGTGCCAATGGTGTGATTACTTAGCCATCATATCACTTACAGTTGAGAAATATCCTCTTGAATAGCAATAAGAAGGTCAAAATCAAAGTGGCTTTTTTGTTTTTTTCAACACCAGACATCCCATGAAAACTCTGCTCCTGGCAGCAAGTGGCTGTATTGGCTATGTGTGTTATTAAAAAAGGCTCTTTTGTTTGTGGAATTAAACAAACCAACTGCTATAATAAAGAAATATAGTCTTACTTGAAACTATACTCAGATAGGGCAGAATTCTGTCCAGGTAACAGCTGAAAAATATACGTCTTCACATATATCCTAGCTGGCACATGCATCTGGAAGGAAGCACATTGCTTCTCTGAATTGCTTGTAAACATGCCAGCTGCTGCACTCAAAGCTTCAGCTGATGCTGAGTCAAAGACAGGAATGAAAAAGCAACACTTTTGTGAATCTCTTTGTGCTGACTGTCTCGCCTCATAAGAAAAACATAATTCCTATAATTTTTCATTGTATTATGCTGCTAAGTTGCACCAGTGTAGTGACATGTCTGTCACATGTCATGTCCTCTGTGTGGTCATGCAGGTAAATCCACAGGTCAGCTTGTGGTATGTACCCTCTCTCTTGAGCAGGGGGATGCTTGTCCCAATAGCAGAGCACTCTGATTCATGCTGGTAGAGCATGGGACATTTCCTCTCTAGCTTGCTCAAGTCTTTTCAATCTGTCATGTATTGAGAGCACCATCAATCAGAAAACCAGTGTGTGTGTCTATGTTTTGGAAATCTGACCCTTCGGCTGCTGATCACACATTTCTTACCAAACTCAAAGCCTTGCAAAATCAAAATGAAAGATAAGGATATAGTCTTTTCACTTGTTCAAAGGAAAGCTGTCTTACATGGATGTATTCAGTTCATCCTACTATTACTCCTTTTTCCTGCACCATCCCTCTCCGTACTGTTTGCTTAGGCACCCATTTTTGGAGCAGCAAGTTGTCATTTATTATTTTCCTGCTTCTGGCCAGTTCAGGCTTAATTTTTTGCAGTAGCTGGAAGGGGACATGCGTAGACACGGAAGCTATTCTATACCACCTCATGTCATTGCTGGGGCCAGGGTAAAGGGACTCTCTTACATGGAGAAGGGGTTCCTTCAGGGTGAGAAAACATTGCATAGAAAGCTGTCTGATATTGTCAGTTTTTGGTTGATTTGGATAGTTTTTTTTGTGTGAATTGTCTCTTTTCTTGTACCCTCTGTCATTAGTATTCTTGCTATAACTGGTTTTTTTTTTTTTATATTTTCTTACCTAAATGCTGTTTCCAGTAAAGTGTTCTTATCTCAATCCGTGATCCTTTAGTGGCTCCAATTCTCCTCTCCAGCCTGCTGCAGTGGGGAGGAAGAGGGAAAATCAGGGGAGTGAGAGAGAGTGGCTGTGTGTTTTGGAGAGTCTTGGAGGGCACACTGAATCGGGGAATATTGTTCCTAGACCATGACAACTTTGTATGTGAATGCTGATGATAATGTATGGGCTTTATAGAACATTTAGCCAAAAGAGTATTTTATTTAAAATCTACCATTGCCACCATGCAGGCTCACTTTCTAACCTCTGTGTCCTCTTTTTGTTCTTCAAATCCTACATATACTATACATTTTGCAAGGTGTTCTACTGCTGTATATAGTCTATATTTAATTTGGTTTTGTTATATTTTTTATCATTTTTTCATTTTAGATGCAATAAGGCCAGGTGCTAGATCCTGTGCTTTGGTCACAGCAACCTCCAGCAGGGCTAAAGGCTTGGGAAAGAGTGATTGGAAAATGGCCCAGTAGAAAATGATCTGGGAGTCAGGGTGACAGCAGCTAAACATGAGCCAGTGAGTTCCCATGGTTGTGGGATGCCAGGCACCCACAAAAGCCACTCACTCGGTCCCCTCTGCAACTGGAGAGAGGAGGGAAAATTTAGCAAAGGGTTCATTGGCTGAGATAAGGACCAGGAGAGATTGCTTACCAAATACTACCAAGGACAAAACAGGTGCAACTTGAAGATATGAAGTGAATTTACTACTAACAACATCAGAGCAGGATAATGTCTCCCATGGGTGGCAGTTCTCCATGAACTTCCCCAATGTGGATCCATCTCATGAGCACAGCTGCCTGTGAACAGCTGCAGTGCAAGTCTGTCCCACGGGCAACAGTCCTCCCCAGACTGCTGCAGCATGGGTCACTCGTCCATGAGGTGCAGCCCTTCAAGGATAGGCTGCTCCAGCNATCCTGGAGAAAAGGAGGCTCATAAGGGCTTGTCGCTCCCTACAACTGCCTGAAAGACGGCTGTAGCCAGGTGGGGGTTAGTCTCTTCTCCCAGGCAACCAGTGACAGGATGAGGGGACATGACCTCAAAGCTGTGTCAGACGATGCTTAGTCTGGGCTTCAGGAAGGATTTCTTTATGTAAAGCGTTGTTGAGCAGTGAAACAGGCTTCCCAGGGAGGGTATGGAGTCACCATCTGTGGAGGTGTTCAAGAAATCACTGGATGTTGAACATAGCGCTATGGTCTAATTGACAAGGTGATGGTTGGTCAAAGTTTGTTCTCATTATCTTGGAGTTTTTTTCCAGCCTAAATGATTCTGTGGTTCTGTTTATAACATCTTTTTCAGATATCTTTATTTCTTGGTTTGAGGCAATAGAGTCTAATCTTATTCAGTGTAAGTTACAAATATTTAGCTGAAACAAATTTATTTTATTCTACAACATATCAATTAGCAACAAATCAGTGAGATTGCATGTGGCATGTGGAAATGATTTTATTTATAATTCAAAACAGTTTTATCAGAAGGCAATGGTTGACCAGGTTGGGGTTTTCTCTAAAGCATGAAGTCTTGCACATTTTTCATTCTGCAAAGATCCGTTTAGGAAAGATTAATTTTTATTTTCTCTTAAAATACCTTGAAAATATTTTTTTATTTTACAAAATAGCAGGAATCTCTTCTGTCTTCTACAGAGATAAGCAAATAATACAGGTACATAAATATCACTCCTTGGGAAAGAAAGCTTCAAAAAGAATGTGTTCTAGTTTTTAATTGACTTTGTTCTAAAATTCAAACATCACTTTTCATATGTCATTTCCATAATTTTGCTGAAAATAGAAAGCTTCAAACATTTCAATTTTTTTTTTTTTTTGAGATAACTTGTTCGAGCACTTTTAAGGTTGTGATTGTCCTCATGTAATTCCGAAAGACAATGAAATCATAAGTCTCAAATCATCTTGGACTGGTACAGTTTTTTCTTAAGCTACCTGTTGGAGAAACAATCAGGAATTTTTGTTCTGTGCTAATTCTTATACTGAGTTTAATACCAGCTTTAAAAATTTGTGTTCTCAGATTATGTGACTTGAAATTGCAAAAGAATTTGTTAGTTTAACAGAGTTTTCTTCTTGTTGATTGACATAAATTTAGATCTGGATGCCTGGTAATGGAATTTCCCTCGTTCTAGCCAAATACATATGACTATCTATCAAGCGCCAATGTTAGAGCTCACAGGACAGGACTTCCCTTCAAATGACATATTGGATTGATTCCTTTTTTGATGTGGAATGTTGAATTCATTGTTGCTATTATGCTGTGAAAGATTACAGCTTTCTCTTTTTGTTTAAAGTATTGCTGTGGTATCATGATTTTGTAATTTTAAGACTGCGACCCTGAGGTCATCAAGCTGATGGGAATTCCAACAGAATGGAATGGCTTTTGGTCTGTCTGTAATCACTTTAATTAGGAAATCTAAATTATAATTCTTACTGTTTTTTATGCTGTGGGTATTGCTGCTTGTTTTAGGGTGACTTTATGATGTTTGTATTTCTATTTGTTTGGGTTTTTTATGTAGGATATTATATTTTGTACTTTTAAGACTAGTTTTGAGAGTGAAGGGAAGGAGAAGAAGCACAGTTTGTTTTTAGAAACTGCACTCGATTTTCTGTATTTTTTTTCACCGATTGTGTTGCTTGCAGTATGGATAGTGAGGGAGAGTACTCCTCTCCTTAAGTGAACTGAAAAAAAATCTTAAAAAGTGGCAAACTAACTAAAATTCCCATATTTTGTCTCCCTGTGCTGATGGTAAGAAGGAAAAAAAGCCTAGGGTGGAGGGAAAGGTGTTCTAAAAGTTTATTTTACTTCTCATTTTACTTCTTTAATTCTGTTAATAATTTCTTTTACTTTACCTTTTAAAGTTTTAAGTCTGTTTTTCCTTTAAAGTATTTTCTCCTAATCCTTATCTCATCCCATGTCTTTTCCTCTCGTCTGCTTAACTATACCATAAAATAATGAATAAATTATTTTCATGGCTACACTAGCATTTGGCCAATGTCAACCTGTCACACTAGGGGTAGATCTTTATATAATTTGTCTTTTTAATTCTGTGCTGTAATTATGCCTTAAATGAAGGTAAGAATTTATTTTTCTTTTATTTAGTTTAATAATTTTTGTAACCATGTTGCTTAAATTCATAATGTATGAATTTCTTTAACTGAAAGCGCTCATGTATCTCTGGTTTTAAAAATGTTAATACCTTTCAAGTCCCTAAACTGATTTTCTTATCTGAAAATAGCTCCAGTATTGTCCCTAACATGTAACTTTTACAGAAGAAAGGAACAAATTAATATAGTTATTTTTTTGAGCATGGTGATAATGTATAAAGAGTTTACAAAGGTACTAGAATTTGTTCAAATATGTATAATTTATAGTTTCTTCATCCTACCCTGCGTCCTAGTTCCAGTAACATATTTTAGGGGTTTATTAGTAATTGCACCCAATTTATTAAAAGAAAAGCAGAGGATGAGGCTTTTCAAACTTTCCTTTCCTTCTTCTCCTTTTAATCTGTTACATCGTTTTTTGAGAAAGTTCAGTTTCCCTTAAATGTTAAAGAGACCACTTTCCTGATATTTTATGTGATAAGCTTTCTCTATATAGTCTGCAGTGTGTATAGAGTGAGGGCTGGTATGTTTGAAAAACCTAACAACATCCCTGACCCAAAAGTAAACCCAAGCAAAAAAATCCAAAATAGTATAAAAAATAAGAAAAAAATGAGCTAAACACTAAAAGAATTTTCTTATCCCCCAGCTTAAATATCTTCACGTAAACAAATTCAGAACCCAAATGAAGTTAAAAAAATATTTTGAAAAAAAATAGTATGAAAAATCTAATGAGAAAAAGCTCCTTGCAATAAGCTGGGCCCTGGCATATGCTTATTTCACACTGCTAGATACTGTAAAACAGCAAATAAAGGCCAGGGGGCAGGGGAGTAAATCAGCAACTATCCCAGTCACTCAGGCTGCAGCCAACACCCCAGTTACTCAAGCTGTAACTAAACTAGACAATAAATCTAAGCCAATAACTAAACCAGACAGTAAACCTAAGCCAACAGCTAAACCGAACAGTGAGCCTAAACTACTGGCAGTCACTACTGTGAGAAAGAAAAACAAAACCAAAACCAATCGACCAATAGACAACCCAGGGGAGGAACCCTCAAAGTCAGCTCCAACAACTGATACAAAATCAGAAATCGCTACTGAGTCCTTTTCCCTAAAAAACCATCATAACCTAAAAAAAATTACATTCAGCAACCTTATAAATCTATAAAATAGTTGATTAGTGCATCTTTAAGATGCTGCAAGTGAAGCTACAGTTCTAAACAGTACTGAAGCAAAGCATTTTAAATCCTTGTCACATAACCCAATTATCAACCAAGAAATGATAAAGAAATGATAAAGACCCTCCCAGTCTCTGGGCACAAATCTTGAAAAGTGTAGGGCAAAGATATCTGTGTGCAAATGATCTCCATACACAACAAACCCAGTAGAAGACCACAGAACAAAGAGTTAAACGCTCGAGAAAAATAACAGTGGCAAAAATTATCTTCTCAAAGAACTTAAGCATTAAAAGTCCAAACTTAATGTAATATACATCCACGATGTAGCAAAAACTTGTATGACTTCAGCCACCAAAATATGCTTCTACTTTAGCAGTAATGAAGCAAAATGACAGAGAAGAGACCGTACTTAATATGGTGAAGAAGCTGCAAACAAATGCAAATGCTGTGCATAGCCCAGCACATGCAGGAATCACAACTGTAAAAAGAAGTCTCCAGAAATTAGAAAATAAGATAAAATAATGACCAAGAAAAAAAAAAGCCTTTTCCAAATCTCAGTAATACAGATCAAAAATTCTAATAGCAAATGTGAATGTCCCCCAAATTAAAAAAAACCCAAAGTACACCCCATGAAATAGGCTATAATTCTTCCTATGTAATTGTGAGAAAAACATGAAAAAGTAAAGGACCCAGTGTTACTCTAGCACAATGAGTGCATAAATTGAAAAAAACCATGACTCAGAAGAGAAGTTTCACCAAAAAATCCCAACTCCAACTGCCCATAGCCAAACTGCCAAATATAATAATGATGACATATCTGATCCCCTTAAAAAAACCTCTAAAACATATACACAAAGAAAGAAAAATAACCCAACTTAAAAGAGCCCTGCCTCTAGGCAAGTAAAGGCCAGAGAAAACCATGGTTTTTAGACTGTGTAAATTTTTTAGCCTGGCACGTCAAAACCACAAAAATATAAAGCCTTAGTCAACACTAGTGCACAGTACACATTAATCCCATCAAAACATATGAAAGCAAAATCTGTTTCTATAGCTAACATAACATAAAAATCACAAAATTTAACTTTAGTAGAAATGAATATGAACCTAACTAAAAAAGAATGAAAGAAACACCCTATTGTAACTAGCCTAAAAGCCCCATACATTTTGAACATTAAATTCCTCCGAAGTGAATATTTCAAAAACCCAAAAGAACTCAAATGAGCATTTAAAATAATGACTATAAAGACAAAAAATGTTGAACAATTAAACACCTTACCTAAACTATAAAAACACCCATCTCCAATAAAACAGTAAAAAAAAGCAACAAATACCGTTACCAAACAACTTGAAATACTGTGATTCCCATCCATAAAATAATTTGTAAACTAAGGAACCAAAAAGTAATCAGCAAAACCCACTCACCCTTCAACAGTCCCATTTAACCTATACTCAAATCTGAAAAAAAGAAGAGACTGTAAATTATCGTACCTTAAATAAAGTAACTCCACCATTTAACGCTGCTGTACCAAACATATTAAAACTCCAATACAAGCTAAAGTCCCAAACAGTGAAATAATATGCCACTATTAATATTGCAAATACATTTTTCTCCATTCCTTTAATAACAAAATACAAACCTCAATTTACCATCATGTAAGAAAGAGTGCAATACACCTGAAACTGACTGCTTTCTTTCTAGAATAAAATTAGATTATGTGTTGAGACTGGAACTCTCTTTGCCTTGTTATTTGTGCCAAGGTATCATTCCCTCAGTCCTAGGAGGCATGTCCTACTGGATTGTTATTAGTATGTTTGGGTTGTTTTCATGATCCACATTTACTAGACTTTATTTTAAAATACATGAGGTTGCTAGTTTGGTAATTTTTACAGCATCGAATTTCTGTTCTGAGTGAAAAAACCCCAACCTTAACATTATCCAGCAATTTTATAATCTTGTTTCACTGTAATGAGCATTTATGGGTACTAGTTTTAATGAAGCTTTTCCCAGCCTTCCAATTGCATGCTCTCTTTTCTCCTATTCTGAAGCATCCCATAATGAAGATAGGTGTTATTACTCATTCCAAGCAGCAGTGGGAAATAATTTCCAAAATACTTGATACAGTTTAACCATTTGCAGCAGAAGAGAATGACAGAGTAAGCGTTTCTACATGTTGTTTCGAGATCTGCTGATTTTGGCTGGGGTAGAGTTGCTGTTCTTCACAGTGGCTGGTGTGGGGCGGTGTTTTGAATTTGTACTGAACACAGAGTTGATGATACAGAGATGTTTTTGTTATTGCTGAGCAGAGCTCACACAAAGCTAAGGTTTTTTTGTTTTTTGTACTGCCACACTGGCAGGGGAGGTGGGAGTGCCT
>VYZP01052553.1:6066-31447 GCA_013400635.1 Hypocryptadius cinnamomeus
GACAGTCCAGTCCCTGTTCTGTACAGAGCCCAACCATGACAGTCCAGTCCCTGTTCTGTACAGAGCCCAACCAGTCCAGTCCCATCCCTGTTCTATACAGAGCCCAGTCAGGACAGTCCAGTCCATTTTCTGTATTCTCTGCCATCTTCATGTGTTCAGTTTCCAGTGCCTGGGGCTGCTGGGAGGGAGGATGTTCAGGAGATCCCTGTGCCAAGCACAGGGACAGGGACAGGCCCCAGGAGCACCCCTGCTCACAGCTCAGCCTCACCTGTGTCACCTGTGTCACAGCCTGTGTCACCTGTGTCACCGCCTGTGTCGCCTGTGTCACCGCCTGTGTCACCAGCACAGCCAGAGCCCTCAGAGTGACCTGGCAGAGCTGGCCTCCAGAGAACACTTGGCTCCTGCTGAGCACGTGGCTCAACAGCCAAGCCAGGCTACTCACTTGCTTCCCCAGTTCTGACTCTTTCAGGAAATCATCAACCGAGGCTCCCCTTCGCTTGACCTTGGGCGAGTCGTAGCCATCCTCCTCCTCATCCGAGTACGGGGTCACGCTGCTCCTGTCGCTGAAAACACTCCTCCTCTCCATCTGAGAGAACACAGAGCAGTGAGGGACACAAATACAAACACAAACACTCCTCCTCTCCATCTGGGGGAACACAGAGCAGTGAGGGACACAAATACAAATACAAACACTCCTCCTCTCCATCTGAGGGAACACAGAGCAGTGAGGGACACTGCCCTGCTCCCAGGACACAAATACAAACACAAACACTCCTCCTCTCCATCTGAGGGAACACAGAGCAGTGAGGGACACTGCCCTGCTCCCAGGACACAAATACAAACACAAACACTCCTCCTCTCCATCTGAGGGAACACAGAGCTGTGAGGGACACTGCCCTGCACCCAGGACACAAATGCAAATACGAAGACTCAAGCACACCACATTTAAAAGCACTCACGGTTTAAAGCACTGTTAGTTCCCCCTGGCTGGAGCCTTTGAGGAGTTTTTGAAGAAGTTTTTGCCTGTTGTATTACCCTCACTCTTAAACAACTACCTGGCTCTATGTGTTTATCAGCTGAGCTGCCAGCTCTCCTCCCTGCAGCACTTACCAAAATTCTCAGTATTCTGCAGTCAGAGGCTGCCAGCAAAGACTCTCCTTTCCCCTTGGCAGATAGTGGATGATCAAGCCACAACAGCATTTGTGACCCCAATACAAAAAAAGCCCCAGAATGAGGCTGTGGGCTCTTGCTGTGCTCTGAGGAGCCTCTCGGCCCCAGCAGTTCCTGCTGGCTCTGGGGACAGTGCCCATCAGCCACCAACAGGCAGGGGCAGGCACACAGCTCCTTCTGCAGCACTTGCCACGAGTGAAGAATTTATACCACAGGGGACCAAACATGACAAATATCCCTGGCAGGATTTGATTTAATTTAGAATGAATTTGTCTGTAAACTTCTGTCCAGATTCCTGAATAAAACATTTCAAGCATCACTTAAACTAACGTAATCAAATGTGGTTCAGAGCACATGTTGTGTCAGCAATTTTCCAAACCAGAAAAAGTATTTCTGTTCTCTTTCCCTGTATGGCTCTTAAATCAACTTTCACCTCATAGGGCCAAAGAAACCTTTTCTCCCTCTATTACATTCCAGTCTTAGTTATAAACAAAAGGAAGATACATACAGATGCATACATATGTATTTATCAGACCTTACTGATCCAGAATTATTCAGGTTCTCAAAAGCTGGCTGATTTATCCACTGGATCAAATGCATCCCAAAGCAGGAACAGTCAACAAGCTGGGGCTGTTAAGGCATGTGGGAACTGCCAAAATTAATGGAGCTATTTTGGAGATACAATGGGAGACTAAAAACTGGACAAAACTGGTGACTGCCAGATGAAGCACCAAGAAAATCTATGAAATAAGTGACACTTGCAAGAAGTAACAGACAGTTGTGAGCAGCTTGTGATAAGAAAGTAACTGCCCAGGGCATTGGGAGTATTTGAATATTGCATATTTGTGTGGAAAACCCACTGCACGTTGTCAGGATGCATCCACATCAGCTGCACTGACCCCAGAGCCCCAAACGTGGGATTTAAATCAACTGGCAAAGATCTGAGTCAGTGCACAGCCATGGGTCATGGTGGTCCCAAACCAGGGCTGTCCTTGGGCAGTGACACTGCTGGCAGCTCCAGGAGGAGCTGGAGTGCACAGCAGCTGCAAACACGTGGAAAAGGCAGCACTGAGAAGGAGAAATGTGTAAAATTCCCCGTGGATCCATGACAGCAGGCCCAGGAGGGCTTTATCAGCCCAGAATTTCAGAACTCTGCTTCTCAAGCTATGGATCTTCAGAGCTTAGGAAAGATCACCCACCCCTTAAAGCACATGATGAGCAATCTTTGGTGGCAAGTGTCCCAGAGAACAGCCCAGCCCAGAACAGCCCCAGGGGCAGTGTCCCAGAGAACAGCCCCAGGGGCAGTGTCCCAGGAACAGCCCAGAACAGCCCCAGGGGCAGTGTCCCAGGAACAGCCCAGCCCAGAACAGCCCCAGGGGCAGTGTCCCAGGGAACAGCCCAGAACAGCCCCAGGGGCAGTGTCCCACAGCCCAGAACAGCCCCAGGGGCAGTGTCCCACGGAACAGCCCCAGGGGCAGTGTCCCACAGCCCAGAACAGCCCAGGGGCAGTGTCCCAGGAACAGCCCAGCCCAGCCCCAGGGGCAGTGTCCCAGGAACAGCCCAGCCCAGAACAGCCCCAGGGGCAGTGTCCCACAGCCCAGAACAGCCCCAGGGACAGTGTCCCAGGAACAGCCCAGCCCAGAACAGCCCCAGAAGGAGTTTGCCTTTACCCTGGTGCTCTCTGCCACTCGTTGTGCAGCTTCTCTTGCCATGGCTTTTGCGACGGTGTTGGGGACCGGAGTGCCTTGAGGCTGGGGCAGGATTCTGTTGGGGGATGGAGACCTCCTGCCCTGGAGGGGGCCGTGGAAGGTGGGTGGCTCCAGCATGTGTCCGTGCACGGGGGACACCGAACGAGTCTGCTCCCAGGACTCATCCCTTTTCAAATGTGGGCCTAAGTGTTCTTCTTTGGTTTCTGGGGCTCCGGCACTTGCTAATGGCTTAGATTTGGGAGCAGTTCTGGGGTGAGGGGTTGGAGGCACCAGGAGGTCAGATGGAATGGCAGCAAGAGGAGAGTCCAGGGACTCGCCCTGTGCAGAGAGCGTCCGCACCGTCACCTCCCTGGCGTCCAGGCCGCGCAGCCGCAGCAGCTCCAGCGCCGTGCCCTCAGCTGCTGGGAACGCCACCTCGGCCACCTGGGGGACACACAGGCCACCTGTGAGCACCCAGACACCTGCGAGCACCCAGACACCTGTGAGCACCCAGACACCTGTGAGCACCCAGACACCTGCGAGCACCCAGACACCTGCTGCCCTCCCCTCAGCCCGCCGGGGTACAGCCCTCAGACTCCTCAGAGCGAGCTGCTGCCAGCAGAGCTGTGAGAGCCGAGCCAGAGCTGTGTGCCCCTTACCCAGCTGGCATTCACCCCCCAAACCCTCTGGCCAAGAGGGCTCCTAGAAAGGGAGCAGGTTGCTGCTGCCAGCAGAGCTGTGAGAGCCGAGCCAGAGCTGTGTGCCCCTTACCCAGCTGGCATTCACCCCCCAAACCCTCTGGCCAAGAGGGCTCCTAGAAAGGGAGCAGGTTATCCCAACCACCAGGACAGGCTCCACCAGGGCTGTGCCAGCCTTCCCTGCCAGCTGGAGTCCCAGCAGAGGTCACAGGGGGGACTCACCCGCTGCCCTTTGGCATAGACACCGTAACCTGTGACGCTGGCACCGTGGGACGTCCCCGTGGCCGACAGGGCCGGGGGCTTCCAGCACACCTGGACGGTCCCTGGCGTGGAGCCCGCCCGCACAGACACGTCCTGAGGTGGAGCTGGAGGACCTAGGAGAGATGGGACTGGTCACTCTCGGGTCAGAAGCAGTGAGCTGGGCTGCAAGCTGGAACTGCAGCATTTTTCCAGCAGCTGGTTACAGGACAGCTGGGCCCACGCTCCTTCCTCTGCACTGAATCAAAAATCACACCCAGGAACCTCTTAAGGCATTCAGTGTGTTAGTGTAACAGCACACCACATACCTCCTTAATTAAAAGGCATTACCCTGCTATAAATAGCTCTACTTTGGCAAGAAAGCCAAAGTAAAAATATCACAGAGATTCTTAGCTCATCAATTTTTCAAGCACATCCTGTTGTGTTAATTTGAGCACCAAACCCTGAGCAGAGGCTGCTGCTGCAGCGTGTCAGAAGCAGGGCTGGGCTGCAGCCATCTCTGCAGAGCAGAACTCACACCCTGGCTCTAGATTGCTTCTCCCAGCAAACTAAACACAACCAGATCCTGTTCATCTACCAAAAAGGCTACAAATACTTCAACTGTGCTTGATACACGTAAAAATATCACACAAGACCACTGGCAAACTGCCAGTGCACTTCACTGGTTGGCTGCCACTGAATTTCGTCCTCTAGTGGACATGGAAATAAAATCATGGTCATGTTCAGGACAGTACAGGCACAACAGGAAGGTTTTGCTCACACCATCCCTGCATCTATAAAGTATTTATATCTTGCAAGTTGGGAGTATGCAAATTGACCTAATACTATTCTTGGCCAAGAGAGATTTTGGTTCAGGACTGAATTTCAGCTTTCCTGGTCTTGCTGTTGTATTGACAGCTAGCACTCCCAATTCAGCAAGGCTGCTCAGCTTACAAGGAAGAATGCAGCTGCTCTAACCCAGCATCTTGCCAATGACAATGACATTAATCTGCTCCTGCAGGAGAAGTCACCTTCCTTCCCTTCTCCCACAAGGAAACAATCCCCAGGGTGTCTGTCTTGACCTTCACAGGCTGTGCAGAGACAGGTTTAATAAACTGCAACGCCCGAGGCTCAGCATGGCTCCTATTTCCTCCCATCATTAAATGGGAAATTATTCCTGATGATCTTCCATGGTCTTGGTCATGAACATAAATGTTTGTTTTGGAATTCTGCCACACTTTGCTCCTCATGGGTTTTTTTACATAAATTAGCTCCAAAAACTGCAGCAGCCCCATTGGTCCCTGATCCTGTGCTTATTTCTCTTTTTAGATCTGAGTGCCCAAGAGACAAACACTTCTATTTTTATGTGAGCAATTCCATTGCTTTGATGAATCAAGAAGAGTTCAATTGCATGACACTCTGTGATGGTAACTCCCATCACTGACTCCAAATTCATCCTTTTCCTTTGCTCCAACGACTCTGCAATCAGGCATCAGCCCCTAACCACTTCAACAGCTGCTGTTTTGTTTTCTCTACACAGCAGTGAAAAGCTGGCTTGTTTCTCTAGAAGTGCTCCCAGTGGAATGAAGCAGTGGGGAAGATTCTGGGAGCTCTGGCCCCAAAAGCTGAGGCTTCACTGCACCTCAGCTGCTCAGCAGAGAGCAGCTCTGCACTGCTCAGCAGGCTTCACAGCTAGAGGGAGGTACAGCATGGGAAGTGCTTGGCCTGGAAAAGCCTCACTCAAAAGGCCTTTCCTAAATAGCAGAGTTGAATTAAGTGCAAGCCAGCAGCCAGGCAGAGCCTCCCACCTCCCCCAGGACACATCCCAGGTCTGAAATGCCGTCCCCTCAAGCACCCTGCACGGCAGCACTGCCCACTGAGTGATGCCAGGCTGAAGAGAAGCGTGTGAGCTGAGGACATTCCCACTGGAACTGTGCTGGCACCAAAACAGGAGGCACAGAAGCTTCACTCCCCCTGTCAACAGCACGGCTGCCCTGCACATCTCCTCTCCTCACACAGGCCAAGGAGGGGAGCAGGATGAATTCCTGCCCCTTGCTGGGATCACACCCTGCAGGCAGTGAGCAACCCCAGCTCACAATGCTGCAGACACTTCACCTGCCACTTGTACCTGAGTGTCCCTTCAGAGGCACCCAGATCTGAAAGACTGAATATTTGAGGGGTTTCCTACTTGGCCATGAATAGATGACCTTGGGTAGGTGAAGCTATAAGGAAAGGTACTCAAATTTTTTCAGGTGCTGCCACACACCCCCAAAATCATGAGATTATCCTTCAAATTCACTGCTTTATTTCTGCCCTAGTTTTCAACACTGCTTCAATGTTCTTGAATAATGGCAAATGACTGACAACACTTACCAACGCTCCTAATGTAAAAGCCAGGTGGGAAAAAACCTCAGACTTTCCAAAACACAACAAATCTGTTGACTTCACAAATTCAAACTGTACAATAAAGTTGATTACACCTTCACAACCAAAATGCATTTACATCCCCTAAAGGCTGTGTAGGTTAAAGTATTTTATCTAGTATCGTCAGAGAAATTTGAGTTTTGGGGTAGGGAGGAAAATATCAAACCTGCTGGCAATGTAGAAAATTCCACAAAGGCTTCCTTTTTTTCTCGTTGTTCCAAGGGAAGCTGCCAGGGCATCTGGTGGGGCTTTGCCATGACCTTCACCTTGTAGGCCATATTGGGCTTCAAATTAAAAAAATGGTACTTGTAGCTAGCAGCCTTGACAATGTCAAACTCCTCCTCGTTCAGGAAGATGACATGACTGTAGTTACTGTTTGTGGGGAGCCAGGAGAGCTCAGCAGAAATCTGGGTGATGTTGTCCACTCGGAGGTTGGAGGGGGCGACGATGACGTCCTTGCCCACCAGCAAGGTGCACTGCAGCTCGTCGGAGTTGCCCTTGCTGGTGATGCTCTGGATGGATATCCGGTACGTGCAGGTGGAGGTGTTGAGCTTTTCTATCAGAGCTTTGGTCCTGCTGCCCAGGGCGATGTTCATCCTGACCTCCTTGTCCACCAGCACGTTGTAGCTGCTGACGGTTCCCCAGCCGGGCGGCACCAGCGGCGGCTCCCAGCCCACGATGACACTTTTGGCTAGCTGTTTGATGAGGGTGATTTTTCTGGGATAAGGCACGATGTCTTCTCCGATCTCATCGATGTTGACGTCCAGGGTCCCCGCGCCGTTGCTGAGCACGCTGGAGTCGATGTGGCTCGGGGGGCTGATCTCCAGCTCTCCCTCCAGAGCCGGCCCCGAGCGGTTGAGGAGGTTCTGGTCCTGCTCGCCGCTCGGCGCGCCCGACAGCCGCGCCTCGTTGTCTTGAACAAAATCCACAAAGTTGGAAGGGACCAGTCCTCTCTGTCCATCCAGAAGCTCTCCTGGAGAGAAAGAGCACCATTACTAATCAAGGTGACTCTGACGAAGGGGAGTCAGAAGGCTGAATAATTACTTTATTATTCTGTACTATATGCATTGCATCTAAAGTGAATCTGCCTTGCACTCACCCTTGCTCACAACTGCACACAACTGCACTCATCATCTCTGATTCTCTTGTGACTGTCTCGTGACAGTCCGACACACACACACACTTGGCCCTGACAGGCCAAGGGAACAAAGCATCCTCACTCTGGGTAAACAATCTCCACATTGCATTCTACGTCATAACACAGGCACAGCAAGAGAGATAAGAATTATGTTTTCCTTCTTCTCTGCTTGTCCCACAGCTTCTCTCTGTTCAGAGGGCATGTGAATACCACAGAGCACTGCCACTAAAACCCCTGAAGGAGAATACCTCCTCCATGGCTGTGCCTTCAGAGTGGGCAAGAGAAGAGGGCAAGGGATGAGTGACAGTACATAAACAACATCCCCAGCTTGGGAGCATAAAGGCTTATTAAGGGAAATACCAGAACTGCCAGTAAGCTTTTTTGTCAACTTAAATCTTGCCAGTAGGAAAAGCTGACACTATAAAATATTTCATAATTAGCTCTGCCTGCAAGGAGCGGCTTTGCTGGTGCAGAAACTCTTTTAATTAACACCACGATGATAAAGCTAAATTTAGCAACCGATTTCGCAGCAGACGAAGGAAAGAATGTGGAGCGTGCTTGACAGACGACCTGATTTCAATCTGCACGAATTAGCATGAACCCATGGATTAAATAAAAAGTACCTTCATAGAAGCCATCCTCGTCCATGTCTCCGTACACATAAAGGTATTTTCCTGCCGTGAGAGGGAGCTCCGCCTCCGGGTTCTCATTTGGTCCATCGAAGGGGTTGTAGCTGTGGGGACAGGCAGAGTGCTGCTCAGGAGAGGGGCTCCTGAGGAGGGCAGTTTCCCCAGGCAGTGTCTTTGCACCCCTCCTGAGTGGGCCCGGGGCAGTCTGTGCCTGTGAGGTCTCCTCTGCTCCCAGACCCACCTCCTTTCCTGCAGGATGTGCTTAGACACTACTCACTTAGAGCTCTTGAAAAGCACTGGCCAAAATTCCCTTTATTTTTTAGAGTGAATTAAAGCAAACTCAGTTGTGGGGGTCTTTTCCAGTCACTGTATTCAATTTTATGTTCCTTTTACACCAGTTCATTAAACTTCTACAGAGGCAAGGTAAAAGAAGACAAAAACAGTGAGCTACATCTAAGAGAAGCTACTGAGAGACAAAAAGTACTTATGAAGTACTTAAATCTATATCCATCCTGAAAGAAACTGTTAGCCACTGAAATTTTCATTGTGACAGTCCTTCATGCCTGAAATTTTAATGTGCAAAGCAGTGATGGACCTCAAATCTTCTCTTGCTTGAGGAAGCAATTGAAAAGAACAGATTGAGACTCCTCTCTAGGGCAGGAGGTACCCATTTAATCTGCTTTAGACACTGGAGGACAGGAATGCAGCGAGGTGGGAGAGCTCAGCTCCCTCTGCCAGCTGGGCAGGCTCTCCAGAGCATCCATTCCATGCAATAATTCAGGGCACAAATGAAGGGGAGCCCAAGCTGATGCTGAATATCACAGCTGTGGGTGGAGTCTGTAACGAGGTGGGAGCTTTACCTGTAACGGGCAATGCAAAGATGGACTTTCCCAGAATATCTCTGCTTTGAGGTATTGGAATTCTGATCATTATCCATCTGTGGGGAGGGGAGAAAAAAGATAATGTGATTACAAAAAAAGAAGAAAGAACAGTCTTCCTGACAGGTGATACAAATCAGTGAACACACAATATCAAGGAAAAAAAAATTAAATTCAAACATGGAGCACAACTGGTTAATTTTACTTAGAAGGGCAGAATCCAGTGACTGAGTACTTAAAATACTTAAAACAAATGCTGAGTTTAGAACTGGTGCAAGTGTCAACCTTCAAACACCTGGAAACCACGAGTATCACACAAAATATACCCCTTGCCAATCCAATCCAATCCAATCCAATGCAATCCAATCCAATCCACAGCATCAGCATCTCTTGAACACCACCCTTTCCACTAACTGAAGGAAATAACTTATTTTCTTCTGAATTTCACATCACATTGAATTCAATCCTGCAAAGCCACATGCTTATTCTGTTACAAATCTGGTCTACAAAACCTGCAGATTTAATTGTGGTGTTGAACCAATGCAGACTCTGCCTATTCTAGTTCTGCACGAGGTCTCTCACTGGTAAAACAGTAATTTCAGCTGTGCTTTGAGCTAGCAGAGGTTTTAAAGGGGAGGATGAACTTCCCTCCACTTATTGTACAGTTTGCTGTGAGCCATTTCAGAAGAAAATGACCAACTTTTTGCCTGAGTTTGAGAGAACTTTAATTAAGGTAGAAATACTGGGTTAACAGTGGGATCAAATGAAATAAACTGTCTAAAAATGGAGCAAATTCTTACAGCCTAGACAGAGTGAACACTGATAGGAACAACCAGGGAGGGCCTTGCAGAGTATCACTCATCTATTTATTTATTTATTTCAGACTTCCCAGCATTATGTTTCATTTTTTAGATTTAATTCACACGCCCTCCCTTGAGTCTGGGTATCTCTAAAGAGGAATGGAGCTTAATTTCTGTGAGCTTGCATAATGCAAGAGTGTATCACATAATTACACTCTAGAAGGCACAAAATGTACAGTTCTGCAAAAGAGGGCTTGACATTCTCAGTGAGAGATAACTCAGAAATAATAGAAAAGGGGAATTAAATTTGACGTTTGCTTCTCCTGCTCCTTGCTGTTAGTTCTGCTTCCCTAAGTCTCCTTGCTAAGCTGCTTTTTCTGTGGCCTCTTCAAAAAGCAGTGAATGTTTCCACTTTTCAATAATGCTGCTACACAAATATACACAAATATTTCCTGGGGATAATCCTCAGATATGCCCATGGAATTCCCACTATACAAGAATTCAATATTTTGTTGAATACCCTCAGGCTTGTGATCCATTTAGAAACATTCTGATTCCATCAACTTTCACACTTTCAGTACCAATTAATTAACATAAATAGAAAATATGCACATAGTTGCAACTTGCTTACTCCTGTAAGGATTAGGAAAGGGATTTGCTGAAATGAGGAGTAAAATCTGAAGATTATTTCCTCATGGCTATCTGCCCATATAAACCAGGGTGTTTATTAGAAAATAACACCCTTCTACAGAGTTTCCAAGATTTGTTCTATGCCATTTTTATACTTAATATTTGTCCTAAAAATTAAAAATCAACTTGTTACGGCACCTTTGAACAGCTCCTCTGAGCTTCCCATTGGATTTCTGCTGGAATTCCACCGAAAAGCAGAAAAGCTTCCTAAGGAAGGAGGGACAGAACCCCTCAAAAGCATGACTGAATACAAAATGTGGAGTTGAATGGCTTCAGTGACCACATGCTGCAATTTCACTCCCATTTTGCAGGCTCAGAGCCCTCCAGGGGAGGCTGTGCCAGGCGGTGCCTGCCCTGCTCACACAGCAGAGCAGCCAGGCAGAGCAGAGCCCTGCAGGATGTTCCAGGCATCTCCTGTCCAGCACCCCTGGGGCAGGGCATGAGCTGCTGTTCCCTGCCCCAGTCCCCCCTTCTGGAGGCAGAACCAAGCCCTGCTGCCCCTGCCTGCCACAGCCCTGCCCCAGAGCAGAAATGCTGCTGTGCCCCTCACCCAGACACGCTCTGTGTGCAGCACTGGGAGCTTCAGAGAGCCTCACACACCTGATCTTCATCCTGAGTAACTGGGGCATCAGCTGCAGCTGCTTTCAAAACATCACTCAAACTCCCACTGATCATGCTCCCAAGTTGCCTCAGAAAACGAGAACATTCATGTCTTGAGTTTTCAAAAGCAGGTGGATCAACCTGCAACAGCCTGCTGGAGCAGAGGAGCCTCAGCCCCAAGCCACTT
Organism: Hypocryptadius cinnamomeus; assembly: GCA_013400635.1. Lineage (NCBI taxonomy): Eukaryota > Metazoa > Chordata > Aves > Passeriformes > Zosteropidae > Hypocryptadius > Hypocryptadius cinnamomeus. The sequence goes on from VYZP01052553.1 coordinate 17,206, forward strand.
TTTCAGTGAAAAATCCAAAAAGACTCACGTCTGAATCAAATCTGCATCTTGGGGTACCAGATCTTGACTTGGACAGGAAGGTGGGTTTGACAGACAGCTGTTCTGGTTTGTCTCCAGATATCTGCAGGGGTCGGATGAACTCTGAGATCACACAGCGACTTCCAGAAGGGCTCTCATGACCTGGCAGTGCACACAACACAGAATCAGGAGAGGTTCTCAAGCAGAAACTTGCCAATACAGCAGAAGGTTGCTTTCCTCCTGTCAGAAATCACTCAAGAAGGCTGTGGTGGCTGGACTGCAGAGCATGGGATAGCTCAGCCTGCCACTTCCCAGACTGTGGTAAATCCTTAAATCAACACCATGTAACAAAACATAGCACAGAAAGTGAAGGCATTTCCATTCAAAGAACACAAAGGTAAAGTTCCCCCAAGTGAAAAGAATCCACCTTTGTCCCGAGCCCCTCGGTGTGTCTGGGGAGGCTGAGACGTGCTGTGTACCACACCTGGCACTGCAGAGCTGCTGCTGGAGCCTGTGCTTCCTTTGGGGACTCTGTCATACCCTGGAAATCAGAAGCAAGCCATCCCTTTGTCTCCTAAAAGAGAGACTGGAATGCTAACGATGCAGTTGGCAGGATATTCCTTTTGCAATGAAGCTGTTGGAGTTTTGGCAGGCAGGAAGTGCCAGGAGCGCCTGCCTCGTATTTCCTAGGAGCTCCTCACTGACACCAGCACTAAACCACTTCAACCTGATCCCAGGGCCATCCCTCCAGTTTCTAAAACATGGAAACTCAGACTGTGCAAAAGGAAAAATGTCCAAAAATCCTCCTGGAATATTTTTACTGTGCTTTTTAAAAAGAGTTTAGAGGAAAGGAAAAGAGAGATTGTGCTGCACATTGAGAAGCCTCACAAGAGGCTGAACTCTGTTCTCTCCTCCTGACTCAGGTGAGAACCAGAGTGAGACAAGCCAGAGGAACAACGTGGTCCAGGCTGCAAGAGAGACTAATAAAGCTGAGTAAAAGCCACTTGAACATTTTACCTTTGACTGTTGGTTTATTCCCAGAGCAGGAATTGTAACCTGAGCTGGATCCTGCCTGCAGCATGAGCAGCAGCTGCAGCAGAGCGCAGCGAGCTGCTGCTCACACGTTCAGATGTGCAGAGTGCATCCTGCCTCTCATTAACATAATGAGCCTGGCCTCTAATTTTTCAGCCCCTGAATATCTGTAGGTTCAGCATTTCCTCTCCTGCTCTGCCAGACTGACAGCAAAGTTTTGCTACTGAATTTCAAGATTCCCAGTCCAGGTCACCAGGAATTATCAGAGGAACCTCTTTGTTCTCACTGCAGAGGAGAAAAAGCTCCAAGAATACCATCAGAGGGTTTTCTGGTGTGCTCATCAGTCCAATATGATTAATTTTCTCTGCATCACTGTAATTTACAGCAGGCCAGCTTCAGCACATTGACAGCAGGGAAATATACAACTCACCACACAAAAGATTAATTACAACCAGCCCCACTTAGAGCAATCCCCAGGCTGGAAAAGGGCACATTTTTTATTCTTGGAACCTTCCTCACATCTATAACAGAGAAGTCCTCCCTGTTCAGGAACCTTTAGCCAATTTAGCTCCTTCTGTTTGCTGTTAATGTGTTTGCCATCTCAGCCTGCCAGTGCCAAGCTATAAATAATTGGGCCAACTGTGATTATTCACTCAAAGGAAGCCTCTGGCTGGTCTCAGACCTCCTGCATTCTCCAGGCTTTGCTATCAAAGTGCTGGCACTGGGTACAGAATGTGGAGGAAGGTTCTAGGGCAATGCAGCCCTCGCTCTGCATCCATACAGGACAATATCCAGCACAGGAACACACGTTAGCAGCAGCTCCAGGAATATCAAGGTGCTGGAAGATACGGGTCTGTCTTATTCTTCCACTTGGGAAATAAGTACATAAAATTTACCCTGAGTCCTTAACACATAGGGGAGAAAGGTGTGTGGTGGCTGTGAGTGCAAGAAGGGCCTGGGCACCTCTCTGGCCCCAGATAATTTCACTTCTGCTTTGAAGAGCCTTCTGTGCTCTACCATCATTACTGAGAAAGGGCTGATTGCAATAATTAGTGCTGATAGCTCCACACAGACACCTCCCTGCCCAGCAGAGGCACTGAACACCCACCAGCAAGAGGGAAGAACAGATCTCTGTGCCAGAAATGTGCCCTGTCAAGCAGCTTCAGCACTGAGCTCCTGTGCGTTCTGCAGGGCAGCCTTTGAAAAGGTTATGAGACAAATATTCTGCGTAAACCCAGGTGGTTCTATGTACAGAGAGCCACGGCTGGGCTGAAAAAGAAACACAAGTATCATCAAGTAATGCCTCTGCAAAACAGAAAAACCAAACCAAAATTGAGTTTCAGAGTGCAGGGTGCACATTCCTCCTGAGTATCTGGGAGCTCCTGATCACTCCTGCACGGATTTCTGCTCCTGCAGGCTGGGAACACAGGAGTACAAAAAATGCTGCATTCAGAAACTGGCCTAAGATTGCCTCCAAAAAAAAAAAAACCAAAACTGATTAAACCTGGCTCTCTTGTTCATCCAAGGCAATTACACTGAGGGCCCTGGGCTTGAACAGCAGAACAAGAAGGATTCAGACCTGCAGACTGTTTTAAAGCTTGTTAACTGGAAACCTACAAAAAAGAAAACAAACAAACAAAAAAGCCCCAGTAAAACACCTTTCCTTTTATATTTCCCTCTGGAAAAAAAACCCAGAGTTAAAAATAAAATATACAAGAGGTCAGCTCATAAGAACACACAGCAGCATCTAGAAATGTCTTTTTTATTCCCTTTAAATACTAGAGAAGAACCTTATAAATCCACAGGAATTTTGTCCATGAAGTCTTTTTAAATCAATATATGCTTAAAATGGCCTTTATTTTCCTGACTGACAACTATTTGTTAAGGAAGTCTGAAGAACACCCTATCTAGGCAAAAGGAGGAGCACCAGATCTAATTTAAATGTTTCAGGAAAATGAAATCTGTCCATGCTTGCATTACAGTGAGACTCTCCATGTTATTTATTGCAATTGCTGATTCCATATGGACTACCTAAATTATCTAGAAAGACCATTTAAATGAGTCTCTTAACTGATGAATAATAAATCTTAAGGCTTCTATATCTGATTGTGACATTATTGTAGGTTTAAAGCAAACTTTTCATGCTCCAATCCATCCTGGCTAGGTTTATTTCATTTCCTGGTACATTCAGACATCACCAATTAAGGCAAAGCAGCTGGTCATAAACTGATCTCATTTCCATCCTTTGCTTTGCTTTAAAGCTGTCTCTGTGTTCCCTCTCGTGTTCTTTCTTCCTCACACATAATAAAAATAATTACACTTCTGGTTTGAAGAACTTGCTGTGCTCTACCATCATTCTTGAGAGAGGGTTGCTTTCAGTAATCAGAAATCCTGCCCCTGGCTCCACCATGACTTCACTGTTATCAGTGCATTGCCACTGAGGATCAGTGCTGTCCAAGCAGTTCTGATGTTCAGACACAAGTGCTGCAGGCCCTGAATTCCAAACCCCACAAAAATCAATAGGTTTTGAGAGCAGGTTCAGAGAGGAAGGCCCTTAAACGCCCTGGGTGCAGACCTGGCTGTGGTTGCTGTGCTTTTACTCAAGGGTTACTTGGGAGATGTCAGTTTGGCATGTTTGGAAGATTTTAAAAAGGTTTTTCCATTAGCATAAGAATAAATTAGCCTGGAGAGTTTGACTGAGTACCTAAAAGATGTTGAGCTGATTTCCATTTTTCATTAGATCAATCTCAGTGATACAGGCTGGACCTTTGCTTCTGCCTGAAGGACAGTTCAATACCTAATTACCTTTCCTTTTCAATTAATTGTTGCTTTGAAAATCCTGTCCTTAGAGACACGAGGAGCTATTGCTGTTGGTATGAAGCAAATTTCTACTAAATCCTCATGTCTATCAAGAAATGCCTTTGGGAGTCTCCATTAGTGCCCTTTAATACCCCCTGAGGGCAGAGAGCCCTGGGGCAGCACAGAGGGCATGGCCAGCAGCCCCAGCCCAGGGCAGCACAGAGGGCATGGCCAGCAGCCCCAGTCCTGCCCAGGGGCATGGCCAGCAGCCCCAGCCCAGCCCAGGGGCACGGCCAGCAGCCCCAATCCTGCCCAAGGGCATGGCCAGCAGCCCCAGTCCTGCCCAAGGGCATGGCCAGCAGCCCCAATCCTGCCCAAGGGCATGGCCAGCAGCCCCAGCCCAGCCCAGGGGCACGGCCAGCAGCCCCAGTCCTGCCCAGGGGCATGGCCAGCAGCCCCAGCCCTGCCCAGGGGCATGGCCAGCAGCCCCAATCCTGCCCAGGGAGCCCAGGCACACAGATGCAGAGCCCTGGGCTGGCATGGCAGAGGGATGTCACCTCAGCTGCCCCTGCCCTGGTGTCACGTGGAGCTCAGCACCCTGCTCTGACAGTGACTGCAGCAGCAGGAAATCATTTCTATCTCCAGGCCCCCGGGCATCAGAGCCTCTCTCCAAGCTTAAGGAAAAAAGGCGAGACCATTTAACTTTTCTTAGTCCATTTTAACTTATTTCCAAACGACTTTGGGGGAATTTGTAAGTAATGAGAACAACCTGACCACTGTTTCTTTGCAGGAGAAACTGAAGTGATCCAGCCTGGGTGATGCTGATCACACTCCTGACGTGGAATAACACACAATTAAACTAGTGATTCACATGGAATTACACACAAGGTAACGTGGGATTCACATGGAATAACACACAATCCAATCTGGGATTCACATGGAATAACACACAATGTAATGTGTGATTGACATGGAAGTTGTTTTTAGGTGTCCTCAGGTAACCTCCTGCCTGGCCTTTGTCCTTTCCCTGTGAATAATGGATCGTTTACAAAGCTCTGCACCGGGAGCGCCGTTGTCTCTGGCAACAGGAGATGACCTGGTGAAAGTTCAGCACAGATCCTGGGTAAACACACACTGTTGACTGTGCTGGGGGCTGTAAGTGTAACAACATCAATACAGAGATAATTTTTTTTTTATTACTTTATGTTCTCCATTTCTCTTGAAACTACTTTTTGCTTTTTGAGAAGTTTTACTTTCAAATTTTTATGGAGAAGTGCATCATTTCTGTTGCACAAATGAAACTGAGCCCAAGCCATATTCATGTCTGTCAAAATTCTCCCTGTTCTGCCCAGCTCTATTTAAATGGGTTTTTAATGTAATGGCCAATGCAGTGTGTGGGGTCTCTGTGCTTTCTTTCCCCATTAACTCCCCTTTCAACAAGAGAGCAGACCTGCTCCTGTCCCTGGGACAGGGAAGGGTCTCCAACAAAGCCTGCACATGCAGACAGCTGCATTTCCACATGAAGAACAGGCAATTTTAACTCTGAACAGGTTTCCTACCACTACAGCAACAACAATTAGAGAGAATTTTGCTCACAGTGATGCCCAGAGAGGCTCCCTGGAACAGAGGCTGGACAGAGTTAAAGGAATAAAGCAGGGATTTATTAAAAGGCCTTCAAAGGCTGCACCTTGGGCAGTGCAGGAGCCTGGCCATGGCTACACCCAAGATGGACCCAAGATGGACAATGGTCACGAGTTTTCACACTTTTAGAAGTTTTGGTCCATTTCCATGCTGGGTTCATTGTCCAATTCCAGCTCAGGGGATGCACTCCCACCCTCCCAGGTTGCTCTCCTCCATTCCCTGTTGTTTGCACTTTTTGGGGCTGAAGCTGCAGCGGTGTCCTTGGTTCTGTGCTGGAAAAGGATTGTTCTGTGTGGCTGAGCTGTGAGGAGAGCTGCTGACACTTTCTATGGAGTTCAGGGTTATAGACCATTCTGGAAAATACAGAAGCTCAAACTGAAGGCACCAGCAGCAGCACCCAGGTGAAACTGGAAGCGGCTGAGTGGAGGCAGAGATGCTGTACAAGGTGAAGGTGTCCCCCAGCAGAACCAGGGCTCTGCCCTGCCCACCCCAGGCTCTCCTCACCTTTGCCTATGGAGGCGGCGATGCCGTTCATCAGCTGTGCCAGGGCTTTCCCGGGGCCCGGGGGGGCCGGGGGGGTGCTCAGCAGGTCGATCTTGCCCGCCTGCTGCCGGAACCGCTCCAGCTCCCGCGCCAGCAGGTTAAACTGCTCGCTCTGCGTGCGGCATTTCTGCTCCAGCTCCCGCACCTTGGCCTGCGGGACAGCACCGTGTGAGACACCAACAGCAGCTCCTGGGGCAGCACAGACACGGGGCTGGGACACAGCCCCAGGCTGGGACACACAGCCCCCAGGATGGGACACAGCCCCAGGCTGGGACACAGCCCCCAGGATGGGGACACAGCCCCCAGGATGGGGACACAGCCCCCAGGATGGGGATTTGGGGTACACAGCCCCCCAGGCTCCCTCCAAACCTCCCCACACTCAAACACGACCTGTGGGCAGCCCTGCCTCTCGGAGGTGATTCCTGCTTTCCCCACCGGCTTCCCAAGGGGAAATCCCTCATCTTCCACCCTGCAGTGCTAGAGGAATCACTGCCAGGAACACCTGCAAGGAGATCCTGCAGTGCTGTGAGTTCTTTGCCCCTCTGAATGCCAGCTCTGTGCTTTTCAGCTCTCTCTAAAAGGTTTGCCCATCTTCTGCCATTAAGTTGAAGCCTCCCAAACTGCTGCATTAACATTTGTGTATTAAAACCCCAAAACAAGAACAAGAAAAGCCCCAGCGACTCCTGCAGAATTTGGGCCAGCCCTGGCTGAACTGCCCTCAGAACAAGGCTGCTCACTGTAAAGCCAGAGCACACCCAGGTGCTCCAGACAGCGGCCAGGAAGGGCTTTTGTAAGCTGGGAGAAGCTCCAAAACAGAACAGTTTTGTTTGGATTTTGAGGCATCAGGCTTTAACAAAATAGAAGCTGAAAGAGAAGCTTCTGCTGTGAATCTGCCTGAACAGAATAAATGATGTTGCTGGTGTGAGCAGCTGCTGGGGGAAGGCAGAGACACTCCCTGGTGAAAGCACTGACAAAGGGCACGGGGAGCTCGGGGGGTTCCACAGCTCTCACTCCAAACATACAAAGAGAAGGGAAGGCACTACAGCATGAAACCCTCTCTATCCAAACCTGCACACTCTCTGGACCAGCGAAATGAAGGCTGTAATAATGTGTCCCAGGCTGTGCTTTGTGTGAGCAAACATCACCTTCCTGCACTAAAACCCTCTGGTGCTCAGCTAAGCAGCTGTACCAACAAAGGAAGTCTGGACAGCAATTAAATTCGTTCAACTGAACTAAGAGCTGTGGTTTTGTTAAAGGAAAAAAACAATTCCCTGTTCATGTAAGAAAACCTGTACATTTTATATATCAAGAAAACAACACGTATTACTGAGCACCTGTAAAATGATCCTAGCCGAAGGAAAATGCTTACAGTACCCAGAAGAACCCAAAAATCCAAATGTTCTACTATACAAGGTGGCACTGTTTGTTCCTTTTCTTGTAGCAAATACTTTTAAAAAGTATTAGAGTGAATTTTAAACACATAATTTTCTTTGCAATCATAACACACTAATTAATTAATTTCTGCAAAAGAAATCTCAGGGTATCCATCTGATTGATTATGGAACGAAGAACAGCAAGAATCAGACACTGTGGGAGTTTTACACAAACATGAAATGCTTAGAGTTTTTGTCTTTCATTTTTTTGCTGTGGTTTTGAGCAAATAAAATGTCAGACTTTGCTACTTGTTAATTTGCTGCATGAAAATGGCATCTATGCAGTTTCAAAAGGACATTAAGCAAACAAAGAAGAAAACTGGGTTATTTGGTTCCCACTTTCCAATGGAAAGCTTAAGGATGAGCCATTCAACTCTCTAAGAATATTACTGACCTTTCCACAAGCAGCTATGGAAACTCTAGCACAAAATAAAAAATAAAAGCATCACAATCCAGACCTCAACAAGAAGCTAAGGCTGCCTTTGAAGTATTTTTGAAAAAGCATTATTTAGTAACTTAGACATTATTTGTATTGCAGTAAATGCTCTGTCTGCTGAGCATGCAGGGATTGCTCTCATGACAGTATGGACCCTGGAAGAAAAATGCCTTTACTGCTGTATTTTCAGTAGGTTCTGAGTTAGAACTGAGCATGAAGCTGGCACTTCATAAAGAAAATTTGCCACAACAGCCACAGTGGAGCCACCAGGAGGCATCCCCATGCTCATCCCTGCTCCTCGGCTCCAGGCAGGTGCCTGCTTTGCTGTCAGCCAGCCTGCCTCACCCCACTGCAGAAAATCCACAGATTGGGGTCTGACCCTGCAGAGCAAGACGTGCCCACAGGCCCAGAATTGGGAATTTCTACCCTGTGCCCTGGTCCCTGCTATTGAACCTGTATCCACAGGCCCAGAATTGGGAATTTCTACCCTGTGCCCTGGCTCTGCCATTGAACCTGTGCCCACAGGCTCAGAATTGGGAATTTTCCCCCTGTGCCCTGGTCCCTGCCATTGAACCTGTGCTCACAGGCCCAGAATTGGGAATTTCCCCCCTGTGCCCTGGTCCCTGCCATTGAACCTGTGCTCACAGGCTCAGAATTGTGGATTTTCCCCCTGTGCCCTGGTCCCTGCCATTGAACCTGTGCTCACAGGCTCAGAATTGTGGATTTTCCCCCTGTGCCCTGGCTCTGCCATCGAGCCTGCCTGAGCAGGGTGGCACAGGGCTGCCCCAGCTCTCCCTGACCTGCAGATGAGACGTTCCTGCTCAGAGCAGGCTGCAGGGCTGTCCCCTGGCACTGCCAGGCTCCTCTCACAGCTGATCCAAAGGCTCCAGGGATGGAGGGGGAAGCAGGCTCCATCAGCAGACAGGGACTGTGCACACAGGACAGGGCAGGGGACGAGCAGCTGTCCAGGTGGACAGGTCTGAATTCAGAGCAGTAATTAGCAGCAGTAATTAGTTCTGCTGTGCAGGTACCATCTCACAGCCTGGCTGTTCACACAGCAGCAGTGGCTTTCACTGGGCAGCTCAATCAGCCTCAGGTGCAAATATCACATAAAACAGACTCTGCAAAGGAGCAACCTGAATTCAGACAAAATCCACGCAGCCAGAAAGTTACAGTCTTGAGGAAGCCACCAAACCATTCCTGCTGGGCATGCTCGTGAGGAACTGACTGAAAACCAGGATGGAGTTCTCGTTGAACCATGCCAAGATTAATTTCTTGCAGAGAAAGTATCCTGATTTGATGATTTGGTATTAGCCAATAATGCAAAGCATGCTTGCATAGCAATGGTTCCAGCACACATCCGTGCAAGGTGAGGCTCTGGCTCCCATTTTCAAGGGAGAAGTGCAGGATTCAGGACAGGGAAAGGAGAATTGATGCCCTAAAATACCTGCATGCTGTCCAAGGTGTTCTGGGTGAAGTGCAAAGCAATAAATCCCAAACAAGACACAGTAAACAAAGAGATGTGAAATAAACAAAGAAATAAAAACAGTTCTGAATAATTTTTTGACATTTCAAAGCAGTCTCTTAGAACAGTTACACGTGTGAAAACATGCACCAACACAAACAACACTATAGAAATCAACATTGCTGCTGATCTGAAACTGCAAAAGGCACACTGAACAAAATGCTAAAAAATAATGTGCTTGCAGCAATAAAAAGCAAAAGCTTTGGAAATCAGAGGTTGCAGACAAATCAGCTAAATCAGAATTGTGCTCAGCTTGAGGAGGGTAAATAATCTCCTGCTTGTCTTGTTTCTGTTTTCCTGTATCCTACACTTTGCACCAGGCATTAAATAATAACTTCAGCTTACAGTCTGGAAGATAAAACAAACTTAATCTATGTGATGCTAATGAAAGCCTGTGAGTAAAACACATTCTGTGGGAATATTAACTTTTATAGATAAAAATAAACAAATGCTTTAATTTTTTTTTTTAAAGTTGATCAACACACCAGGAAAAATCCACCTTTCACTGAGGCATGGCCAGCAAGTACATCTAGAAATACTGTGGGAAAGTAAAGAGACTGGAAATTACCTTTAGATAAAAGCAAATTTCTAAATGAAATATTGACAATGCACTTGCTATTATCTATGATATTTTTGCACGTTCTTTAGAAAAAAACCAAACATTTCATGCCTATTCCTCAGGCAGAAAATGAAGTGTTCTCTTTCCAGCACACCCTTTGAAGGTTTTGGAAGTATCTCAATTCTTTCATTAGGTTTCCAGTCTCTGCTTCTTTGACATGTTGCTTTACATTTATTAGACAGTATTTAATTAGGAACCCTAGGTAACTGATTGGTATTTGCTGCTGTATTTCCAGCCTAATAAATCAAAATTCTCATTATTAATCACTCCCTTTAATAGCATTTTACAAAAAATGGTACCAAAAGAGAAACATGCATCACTTCCAACAGCTCAGCTTAATGCCCTCCTAACTGAATTATAAATCTTAAAGGATGCAATTATATCAGAAGAGAAAAAACCCCTATTTGCCTACATATTCCTTGAAATGCTCACAAGTGACAATACTGTCAATTACCCTGTCCAGAAGGGACCTGAATAAGCCAAGGGAACCAGGGGATCTTACCTCTAGCAACTGAACTGCTCCTTCATGTTCCTTCTTAGCTTCAACCTGAGCCTTGTTTAGTGGGAAAGGAAAAAGGAAAAAAGAGGGAAAAGGAGGAAGAAGGAGAATTAATTAGTCATGCCACACACAATCTGCTGTGAGCACTCAGAGCAGCTTCCATCCTGCAGGGGTGGCTGTGCCAGCTCTGCTGGGGCACTCCCAGCCTGGCAATAATGTTTATTTTGGGATCTCAGAGCAGGGCTGCTGTGCTGGAGCTGCACCAGCACGCTCTCCACACTGCCACATCCACTCCCAGCCTGCAATAATGTTCATTTTGGGATCTCAGAGCTGCACCAGCACGCTCTCCATGCTGCCACATCCACTCCCAGCCTGCAATAATGTTCATTTTGGGATCTCAGAGCTGCACCAGCACACTCTCCATGCTGCCACATCCACTCCCAGCCCTCCCTGGAGCCCTCCAAAGTCCAGCTGAAATGCAGTTTGTTGTGCACTCTGCAGGGCTCGTGGGGCACAAACCTCCCAGAGCAGCTGGGAGAAAGCAACACAAAAATTAAGCTCACTCTTTGAATGAAGCAACAGGATTTATCACCAAAGTAAACAGCTCACAAAAAAAGGCAATCACAAGACAGGCTGTTTGAAAAGGAGAGCAACATTTCAGGTCCAATCAACTGAGTCAAAGACAAAAAGAGGGAATAAATAAGGGCAGAAAAGGGTATTTTATTCAGTTATCAAATTTTGGTTGGGAAAAGTCTAAACCTTAAAACCAAATAAATAGCACTCAGTAACTTTGGGTTATCTTAATTTTATTTCTATTTAAGTTTTGACTGTCTCCTTTACTGAAAGTGGCCCAAGAGAAGCACAAATTTTGTTAACCACAGTATCATTCATAAACCCTCCTGTTCAGTGGAGGACAACCCCCACAGCCTGTCTGATTTCATGTGCCAGACAGCCCCAGCTCTGTTTAACTGCGTGGCTCAGGGCTGCCCCAATCCTTCACGGGACCTGGGCTGGGCCATGGAGTCACCACCAAAACCAGGGACCAAAGCCACAACCCCAAACCCACAGATCAAAACCATGGACCCAAAACCAGAAACCGAAACCCAGGGACCAAAACCACAGACCAAACCCACAGATCAAAACCACAGCCCCAAACCCACAGATCAAAACCACAGACCCAAAACCAGAAACCCAAACCCACAGCCCCAAGCCCACAGCCCAGACCCACAGCCCCAAACCCACAGATCAAAACCACAGACCCAAAACCAGAAACCCAAACCCACAGCCCCAAACCCACAGCCCCAAACCCACAGACCCAAATCCACAACCCCAAACCCACACACCAAACCCACAGATCAAACCCACAGACCCAAACCCACAGCCCCAAACCCACAGCCCAAACCCACAGCCCAAACCCACAGATCCAAATCCACAACCCCAAACCCACACACCAAACCCACAGATCAAACCCACAGACCCAAATCCCCAGACCCAAACCCACAGACTGAAACTACAGACCAAACCCACAGATCAAACCCACAGACCCAAATCCCCAGACCCAAACCCACAGACTGAAACTACAGACCAAAACCACAGACCATCCATCAGGACACATTTAACAAAACCTGCCCAGAGCTGAGCTCTGGGTAAATGCTGACAGAGCCTGCACCAGTGGCTATCTCTCCTCAACATCAGACTGCCTGTATCAAGGTTTTCTTACAGAAAAAGGCTGAGGCCCCATCAACACAAAACCTTGATGGACAATATTGTGTTCTTCTTCTGGGCTGAGAAATCTGATCAGTCTGCACACATCAAAAAGAGAATGAACTTGCATTTCTATTCAGTGTGGCAGCAAAGGCAAGGGGCTGCAGCAGGGACTGGCTCTGCTCTGAAGTGCACTTTGGTGGCTCAGCAGCCCTGACAAGGTACCAAGGTGTGCTGCCAAATGCCATCCTGTTACTGCCCAGGCTTCCCACTTCCCTTTGGAAACACCTCTCCAAGTAAAGATGACTCCAATAAAAAAAACAAAAGGGAAGAAAGAATTGAACACGTCTTGGTCCACTGGGAGGCCAGCTCTGGATGAAATGTGAGCCAGCAGCTCCTGTTAAAGCTGGCAGTGATGTGTTTTAGTTCCTCAGATAACAGATTTATTTAAAATATTTATCTGCTGAGCTTGTTGCCCTGGGTGGAACACCAAGTCCAACACAACCTGGGCCGTGCCTGGTGTCACTGCAGCTCAGCACGGGGGCTGCAGAAGGAGGAGCACACAGATTCCTGCTGCCAGTCCAAAGCAGCGTTTGTTAGAAGAACGTAACAAAAATTAGCAAGAAATGCGTTCTCTTCTTTTGATTTCTTTCCTTTGCCAGAAAATTTAAGTCCAAAATTTATGAGGCAGTTCTAATAATAACAGCTGAATATAACTAGAAATGGCATTTTGCAGTGTGCCTAAGTACACTTCTTGAGAAAGACTAAAAGAAAATTAACTGGAAGATTTCATTTGGTCAACTGCAGCGTTCTATTTCAAGCAACTATATTAGATACATCTTTTATTCTGCTGAGAAGGTCCCTCCTTGCCAATTCTCTACCAAATTATCATTAGCAGCATTATTTCTGTGTTTTAATCTAGTGCAGCAATTGGAAACATCAACATTAGCACTGAGACAATTGCAGCTTTAAGTGACTTTGGCAAGACTGAAACTCAACTCATGGTTTTTGTATTATAATGAATACTGAGAAATTGCAATGGGAAAAAAAAAGTCTAGGAGTGATTTGTGAATTAGAGAATGACCTTGGAAGGGAGGTGTTGAAGCAACTGCTCAGTTTCTGTGCAGGGCTGATGCTGGATGGACACCAAGCCCCTGCCACACAAACGTGACACCTTCTTGAAAAGGAAGATAACTGTGATGTGTCAGTACCTTGCAAGACTTCCTTTTTCCTAATTTACTGGAGAAAGGTAGCAAGAATTGCATGTCTGGAAGAGGGGCCAAAGAAACCCTACCAAACATGGATGTGTCAGTGAGAACATCCACAGCACGCTGGAAACGGGAGAGACCCCGGATTCTGATTGGCAAGAAATTAGGATTGCATTCCTTTGTGACATTTAAGAAATGCACAAGTATTACCAAGCCAAACAAGGAGGGAAGCAATGGAAAAGCAAAGGAAATCCGTGAGGTGGTGCCACTCCTGTCCCTGCTGGGGAACAGAAAAGCTCAGACACGGTGGGTCAGGCTTCAGGAGCGTTTATCAGCCCTGCAGCTCCGGCAGCAGCCTCCTGCTCCCAGGCAGAGCAGGGAACCCTGCAGGGCAGGGAGCAGCTGGCTGGGAACTCCCTCAGCCCAGGGGATCCCACCGTGCTCCTCTGTCCCTGCAGCTCGTGGTCCCACCTGCCTGTCCCTGTCCTGTCCCCACCTACCTTCTGCAGCAGCTCCATTCCTGCCTGTCCCATCCCTGTCCCTGTTCCTGTCCCATCCCTGTCCCTGTCCCATCCCTGTCCCTGTTCCTGTCCCATCCCTGTCCCATCCCTGCCCCATTCCATCCCTGTCCTGTCCCCATGTACCTTCTGCAGCAGCTCCATTCCTGCCTGTCCCGTCCCTGTCCCTGTCCCTGTTCCTGTCCCATCCGTGTCCCTGTTCCTGTCCCATCCCTGTCCTATCCCTGCCCCATTCCATCCCAGGTACCTTCTGCAGCAGCTCCATTC